>VWZW01000603.1:1096-12894 GCA_013397115.1 Edolisoma coerulescens | reverse complement strand
TCTTTCGTGTCCGAGTGCGACAGCCAACCATGTGGCAGGGAGGAGGAAAAAAAAAAAAGGCGATGTTTTTTGTCTCAGGGAAGAAAAAACCAAAAGGCTTATGCAGCAGCTTGGGAAGAAAACAGATGGGAACCTGGTGAATCTCTAATGTTGGTCTCCACAGCAGATGAAGCTGGTGGATTTAGGGTTCTTTCTTTCACTGGGCTGGCTTTTCCGAGATCTGGGGCCGGGACAGAGCAGCCCCCTCGGCTCCCTGCCCATCCCTGTTATGATTCGTCTCCCGTCGATTCTCTGATCTTGGACCAAAACCAAACCAAACAGATCAAGAAAAAAACAAAGTCTGCTGAAGGATTGCTGCTGCAGTCTCCAAGACCAGGGAAAGGAAAAAACCTTCTCGCCTAAGCTAACAAAAAACCAAGCTAGCTAAGCAACAAAGTAACCACTGTCCACACCGCAGCACCGACACCCAAGAGTGAGGCTTTGAAAAAGCTCGTGCAAGAGCCCCAAGGCTCCCTCCCCTGGTCCCACCTTAAAGCTACAGCAACCATTTCTGGGCATAGAGCAGACGATCAGGGAATAGAAAACCACCCCAAGACACCACAGCTTTGAACCCAGCCATGTTTCTCCAGGCTTCAAAGGAAGCCCAGACACCTTTGTACCATGACTGCCTGGTAACTATTGAACAAGTGTGTTCTGGCAGATTGGATCTCAAGAGTGATCCCGTGCAAGACCCAGAAGTGGACCTGCACACCGGTTGGAGCAGCAAGATACAAAATGGAAGATGGGCAGCTGGGTATGCAGCGAGAACCCAAACCCAGGTAATGGAAACACAGGCTTTATCTTTTAACACAAAATGCAGAATTAATGACCTTACCTAGGAATCACTGAAGGAAAAGGGGTAAACATATGGACCTATTTAAAATACGTTTTTTGAATAATACACACCCATGAAACCATACAGAAGGAAAGGAAATTGTTACTGGCACAGAGGTCTCCTATTAAGTACAGAGAAGAAATAAGTCACCTGCAGAGTGTACAAAAGGCAAAAACTGTGATGCACTGTAAAGCCCATCAGCTTGGAGACTCCCCAGTTAGTACAGGGAATAGATTAGCTGACAAAACAGATAAAGAGGTTGCTGAAAAAGGTATCCTTGTACTAAGAGCTAGCAAAAAGTGGAATGTCTGGCCAAATTGTAGTAATCATGACAGGCAGTTAGCCCCATCATTAGAATCTAAGGAAGATCCCAGCAGATGATTGGTAAACTCATCTGGGCAGGTAATTGTACCTCCATAATTAATGTATAAGATGACAGAACTAAAACATCAGGAAACACATTAGGAAATAGAGAATATGGTGATTAGTTTGCAAAGGAATGTAGTAAGCACAAAAATGACAGAAATAGATCAGTTGTTGAAAAATATGTGATTTGTTTGCAAAATAATTCCAAGGAAGGAAGAAGGCCGCCTCCAGGGCTAGTAAAACAAGGGAACTCAACAGGTGATCCTTGGCAAATTGATTTTGCAGAGCTGCCCTGGCAGAACGGGGACTGGTATATTTTGATATTGATAGATACTTTTCTGGATGGCCTGAAGCCTTCCTGTATCACACCAATCAAGCAAAGGAAGTAGAAAAACTTTGACAGCTCTGAGAAAGCTTCCTGGTTTGGAATTGACCTTTAACTTTAGAAAATCCAGTTCATGACCTCCAACCAAGAGATTATCTCTGTGTGAAGACATGGACTTCTGAACCTCTCTAGGAACACTGCACAGGACCCTTTCAAGTACTGTTGATGTGCTGATTTGGCGCAGCCTAGTTTTAGTAGCGGGGAAGGGCCACAAAAGTAGCTTCTATGAGAAGCTGCTAGAAGCTTCCACCATGTCTGACAGAGCCAATCTCTGATGGTTCTGAAGATGGACATGCTGCTAGCCCAGTTAGAGAGGTTGGTAACGCCTCTGTGATGACATATTTAAGAAAAGAATCAAAACAGCACAAGGGCAGTTTTTTCTCAGGGGTGGCGAGGCGCTGCCACTGGGAGCCATCCTGGCACCATCCGCAGCGATGCGGCCACTGCGGCAGCCGCAGCCATCACCATTGCAGCATGGCCCGCAATGAACTTTGCCTGCCTCGTCACCCCTAGCCAGCCATGCCATGGGCAGAAAGGCAGGGGCGGTTGGCAGCAGCTTCTCCTTCTCAGCACCCTGCATGAGGAGAGGCGTTAAATAGTGCCAGTGCCATGGCGGCTGCCACTGCCCACGCAGTGGTGGCAGGGCCATGTGGCCAGCAGCAGAAACATGGTGAGCAATTCCCTGACACAGAACTTAGTCTAAATCAATTTCTCGGCTCTGCGAGATCCTGCAGAAATCTTTGAATTGGTGGAATTTGTTGGCATTAGTACCTACAAGCAGCAGTTTTTTTCTAGTCAGAGAGAGAGGAGGAAATGAGAACATGTGGAGAAAGACAACATGGTGGCACTAAGGTTGATGGAAAGAAAGAGGGGGAGGAGATGCTCCAAACACCGGAGCTGAAATTCTGCTGCAAGCCATGGTGAGGACTATGATGAAACAAATTGTCCCCCTGTAATCCATGAAATCCACTGGGGATGCAAAAATCCACTTGCAGCCCATGGGAAAGGTGCCCATGCCAGAGCGAGTGGAAGCCAGAAAAAGCTGTAATCCAGTGGGAGACCCGAATAGACAGAGAGGGCCCCTGCTTCCAAAGACAGAGAGAGAAAGCCCTTGCTTCCAAGCTAGAGCAGCCTATCCTTAAAAGAGTGCAGCTCGTGGACTAGTGACCCATGCCATAACAGTTCTGGGAAGACTGTTTTGCCCATGGGAGGGACTCACGGCATAGCAGAATAAAAGGCTCCTCTCCCTGATTGAACTGAAAAAGATCTCGAGTGACAAACTGACCAACCCCCCCTCCCCCACGCCCTGTCTCCTTGCGCTATTGGTGAGAAGGAGGGAAGGGCTGGGGGCGGGGGCAGGGGGGGTGGAGAAGGTGTTTTTAAAAGCTTATTTTACTCCTCATTATCCTCCTCTGACTCTGTTAATAATAAATTTACTTTATACTTTTAAATTTGAGCCTGTTTTGCCCTTAAAGTGTTTTCTCCCAGTCCTTATCTCAACTCATGAGCCCTTCAGGTTTTTTCCCCTTCTCTGCCCAGCTGTAGCAGTGAATGATCAGTTTTCATGGGTGCCTGGCACTTTAACCAGTGTCAAACCATAACAGTTGACTACCTTCACTACCATTAAAATAGAGGAATCAGAAACATGGGTACATTACTCTAGAGTGAAGAAAGCCCCACCAACATGGAGGATTGTTAATAGGGATCCTAAAACTTCAAAATTTACTTTGAAATATGTCATCTAATCTTGTACATCATCTTGAAGTCTGGGGAGAATGGATATTAATCTGGAAACTAATATTAGTGGGAGCTTGGGTTGAGGTAAAAACTGGACAAGAAGTATCAGTAAGATATGAAGACCCATTGAAACTGAAGTGCGATTTTACTCAGATTCCAAATTTTAATTCTGGTAAATTGCAAGTGAGCTGGGAAAAAGATAGAAAAGAATTGTTCTTAAAATTAGATGCAGAGGTAAATGGCACAGTAGCACACTCTATCACCATGAAGATTGGTGTTCAGTATCATTGTTTGTTGAATGAAGACGATTTTTGTTGTCAACCAACTGAAAGTAAGGAACAAAAAGGCCTGAGATATGACGTAGTGTTACAAAGTCCAAAACAAGAATTGGTTTGTAGGAAATACCAAAGACTCTCAAAGACCCCCAGACTAATTTCTGAGACCTTCCACCGGAAGAGTGCACATGCTCCATAGTGTTGCAACACATCCACAGTGTTGCA
This sequence comes from Edolisoma coerulescens, assembly GCA_013397115.1. NCBI lineage: Eukaryota > Metazoa > Chordata > Aves > Passeriformes > Campephagidae > Edolisoma > Edolisoma coerulescens. The sequence continues at coordinate 9,032 of VWZW01000603.1, read as the reverse complement.
ACAGACAGTGGAAATGTCCCGCCCAGTCCAGGGGAGGTACCTCGGCATTTCACCTAAAGCTTAACATGTATTAACCCATTGAACTTCGTGTTTTGCAGCCTTTCCTTCACTGCTGATGATGAAGACTGTGACTATTGNCCAAAACAAGAATTGGTTTGTAGGAAATACCAAAGACTCTCAAAGACCCCCAGACTAATTTCTGAGACCTTCCACCGGAAGAGTGCACATGCTCCATAGTGTTGCAACACATCCACAGTGTTGCAACAGACAGTGGAAATGTCCCGCCCAGTCCAGGGGAGGTACCTCGGCATTTCACCTAAAGCTTAACATGTATTAACCCATTGAACTTCGTGTTTTGCAGCCTTTCCTTCACTGCTGATGATGAAGACTGTGACTATTGCTTTGACCAACAGACATCAAAATTGCAACAATCAAGTCTCGTCACTGGATCCACGGGTGGTGGTATCTTTCTACTCTTATCCTTTTCTTTTTCTTTCTTTCTTTTCTTTCTTTCTTTCTTTTTCTTTCTTTCTTTCTTTCTTTCTTTCTTTCTTTCTTTCTTTCTTTCTTTCTTTCTTTCTTTCTTTCTTTCTTTCTTTCTTTCTTCTTTCTTTCTTTCTTCATTTCTTTCATTTCTTTCCTTTCTTTCCTTTCTTTCCTTCCTTCCTTCCTTTCTTCTTTCTTCCTGCCTGCCTTTCTTTTCTGTATACATTTTCTTAAGTGTTATTCTTATGGTTTTATATTGCTATAATAATATATATTGCTATATATGGATACTAAAAAAGCTTCAGTAGGGAATTTCTTCAGCCCTCTGCAGCATTTTGTGAGAGCTCTGTCTTTCCCATGCAAATTATTTAAAACAATGTTTCAGTTTTGTAAACTTCTTGCACCTGCAGGTTGCTTTTGCGATATCATTATGGTTCTAACTAGAAAAATATTTATAAATGGGTATCTTAGAATTTGGCCAGTCCCCTCAAGGGATGGATGGCCAAAGGACAAATTACCTTATGCCATTTAACACACTTTTGCAAACTAACATATAAAAGTCTTTGGAAAAATTAAATCGCTTCCATTTATCCCTGAGCCTGGACTCTGTGTCGTTTCTCCACCCATCCTCAGTGTGACAGCGACAGCTATATAGATAATAATAACTAAAACAGCTACATACCTGCTTTTCACTGCAATTAAATTGTTCTAAAATAAACCCTGCGTGTATATATATATATATATTTATATTTATAAACACTGATCATTCAGTGTCGTTGCACTGTAATCTGCCCCAAGGAGTTACCATCGCCTTCAGGGGCAGCTAGTAACACCTGTATATCTGAGAGTGAGACAGCTGTGCTGTACATTTGTTTAACAAAAGACTTAAGTACTCCACTGGCAGCTCCTCCATGAATTACAAAACACTGCACCCTCAGTTGACGCCAGAGCCTCCAAAATCACCACTGCCCATCAGCTCTCCTGTCATGCACAGGCACATCAGTGGGGTTTCTTTGTCTGGCTTAGATAATTCTCATCAATAGGATTACCAGTTTAAACTGAGCAGTGTTTGAGCCACTAATGGAAAAAACCAACTCAAGAAACAGCAAAGTACAAGTTATATGTAATACAGAAGTTATATGGGGGAGAGATATATATATATACACCCAAGTTTTGGAAATATATACAAAAGTTATGTGGGGGAAGAGGAGCCATTTTCTGAAGGTCACACAACTCACAAACACATTAAATAAATGAAAGTCATTGCGCTGTCAAGCAGCTGCCACCCCTTGGAAAGGCTCTAGTGTGCACTGTACTGGGGAGAGACCCTGCGCAGAAATAAGTGCTTCTCACTGGGATCACAGAAAATGTTGGTATGGAAAAACCCTGCTGTGGCCAGGTGTGAGGAGCCAATTCAGTTTGAATTCAGCCATTTTAGTTTGCCTCAGCTCTGGTCGTCAGGGTTGTCAGAGGCATGTGGCAGGAGGGAGCGTACACAGAGGCATCCAGGAGTGGGGGAAGCCTCGTCTCTGGGGACACTTTGCCTGGCAGCACCCCACACGAGGCAGGCAGTAGGAGACACTGTGGAGGGGCTTCTCCAATCAGGTCGCAAAGAGCTCTTCACTAATGGATGGCACAGGAAGGCTGGACTGGACCAATGGATCCCTGTTAGCGGGCAGACTTTGGGAGGGGCCAGGGGGTAAAAAAACCAACTGCATCAGGGCTCGCTGCTGCTCACTGGGGCTCCCTACTTTTTGCTGCTCCTGCTTGATCCCTCCTTTGCCCTGGCCCCAGCCTGCCTTCTGGCTCTCCTGCCCTCGCTGGCTCACCCTCGCACCTGTCCTGTCTTCCTGTGCCCCTGACCACCGCCTTGCCACTTCGCCCCACGTCCTTGCCCGGGCTGCCTGCTTCCGACCCTGCCGAGCCAGTCACTGCCCGCCCTGCCACCCCGATCCACCAGTTACCATGACCCTCTCCAGGGTCCTGGTCCTCCCGTCCAAGCTCCCACTCACCGCGTGTCCGGTGCCGTTGCCACGGGAGCTGCGCCTGTGGAGCCGCGCCCCTCCGGGAGCTGCTCAGGCTCGCTAAGACCCAGCCTGGCCACAGGCAGGCAGCGTGCACACCCCTCACCGCCTGGACACCCACAGCATTGCCCTGACTCACTGGTGGTAACGCCCTCTTTTTCTCTCTGTCCCCTCTCTCTCTCCTCATTCCTTTCCCATTTTCCTTAGTCTTGTTCTGTCTTTTCTAGCCCTCTTTAGTAGGGGAACTCCTTTTTATTTTGTTTTTCGTTACCAATAAACGGTTCTCAGATACAACGTTTGCCTCGTTTGGCTTCATTTCGTTCCCAACCATCCATTTTTAAAAGAACTCCTTGCAGTTCCCCGCAGTGGAATGTGACACCAGGCAGGCAGGTGGGGTTGTACAGAAAATCATGCTATGAAAAGCCGGTGTCCATAAAGGAGACAGAGTCCATCAACTTCATTCAAATAAAGGGAGAGAGGCCACTGGGGCACATGCCCGCGGCCGTTTCTCACTCGAGGTTTTGGAGGACACAGCCTCCTTTTATCCTAAACTCCCAGCCTCATGTTACCCGCTTCCTTTCCCCATTGGCTGAGGTACTAGGAAGGTACAACCTTCCCAAACCGCCTACCACATATCCCCCCTTGAACCTGTCATTTTATCCCAAAGTTCAGAAGTTCAGGCTTGTGCAGACCCACTTGTCTGTTTCGGGAGTCAAGCTGTCTGGGCTCTGTAACAAACCTGCTGCCCTAAGTCAGTAGAGACATTAAGACCCAATACAAAGACATTATCACCCATACCTTCACCCATCGAATTGTTTATAAAGACATTAGCACACATCTTCCCTTTCAGGGTTGACCTGAAGGGCAGCACTGAGCCCTGGCTGGAGCTGCCTGGGAGCTCCCAGGGCAGCCAAGCCTTGGCACAAGCGGGATGGAGCCTCTCAAAACACTTGAGCCTCCATTCCTTAAGCTTTAGCCTTGGATAAGCAACTTTGCTTTAAGCTGTATAGGCTACAAAGGGCTACAGGTAATGTCTGTGCAGCCATGCTGCTTTGTGCACTGTTGGAAGAGCTTGGATACTGCAGGAAGGAATGGGTTGTAATGACTGCTGGAAAACAGTCCAAAACTTGGTTGCAGCTCAGACAAAGTCTTTGGCAACAGCTGAACTCTCCAAAAACATAAATCAACATTTTAAAAACAAACCTAGCCAAAGGAGGAAGTGAGACCTCACTCTTGACTGCATTATTACTTTCCCAGCCTTTCCCTAGTGTCTGGGGAAGGAGGATCCTGGAGGCACCTTCTGGCCATGCTGCCCACTGAGCTGCATCCCACAACCTGGGATTGCTGTGGAAGGTGTTGCAAATGGATTCCTCAAAAATGCATTCAAGCTTCTGAATAAAAGCACAGATGTTGTTTATGCTGTTCTCTAGCATCTCGGTGCACTATATTTTTTTTAAATTATTTGAATCAAAGCTCTCATTCTTTAATTAAACTTCATTTAGTTGCCATCTGCCTGGGACCAAAATGGCTTCATGTTTTGCAACTCTTAATGAGGATTGTTATTGGACTTGTAAACACATAAACACCACCCCCAGCCCCCTCCAAAACACCAAAGACTTTGAAAAGTAATAAATGAGAAACATGGCTCAAGTGTTAAGATCTGCATCTTCACTTGCCTACTTGTAATGGAGCAGCTCCCATTCAGCAGATAATCACATTATACACAAAACCCATGTGTAGAAATACCCTACCACTCCAGGATCAAGATTAGGGAAACTGTGAGAATTACAGATGAGGGAAACCAGTAATACAGCGCAATCTGTCATTTTTCCGAAGTAGGTCAGCATTCCTGTCACAATGTTACCGTTAAGCTGTGATTCATTCTTTCTACTTTCCTGCTCCACTTAGGTCTCCATTGAGTGTGTAAGTCTCACTTCACCCCTACTGTTTTAGCTGGGCTTTGCCCTATTTCAGCAATGAAGTGTGAACATCTGTCTGATGACATTCCCAGTGGCAGTCCAGACCTCAGGATAATTTCTTTCAACAAAATCTTTACCACCTTGCCAGCTTTGTTGGTGCACCAAGGAAAAAGCTTCTGGCCATCCTGAAAAAGTATCTACCTGTTTTGTGGAGAAAGCTCTGCAAAGGCTGTTTGCCAATAGTCTCCTGGACAATTTCCTTTCTAGACACAGTCTCAGGTATAGGCTGTCTAATTTAATGTGCCTTCTTCTTTTAACAGGTTTGGCACTTTTTAACAATGCTTTTATGATACCAGTCATTCATATGCTTGAAACTTGAGGTTTCAATGCTTCTACCATAGACTCTATTCCTCAGTGAGCAACCTTCTTTTGTTTCTCTGCCATTTTCTTCATAAGGTATTGGGGAATTATTATGTGTTTGCTGGGTGTAATTCACCATCCTTCAGGATTCTTTTCAGCATCTAACAGTTTTGCCAATTTCTCATTTTCAGTCTGAAAATCAGCAGCCTCCTTGTCCAAATCCCGGTATTTCTTGGGTGAGAACAACAGGATGTCCCCACTGGCAGCCTCCTGGGCCAATTTGTCAGCCAGGCTATTTCCAGTATTTACTGGTGTCTCTCCGAATTGATGAGCTTTACAATGCATTATTGCCACGTTTTGAGGTAGCTGCCCCCCTTCTAACAATCTCTGTGTTATTTGTCTATGTTTCACAGAAGATCCCTGAGAAGCTCATAGCTCACTCTCTTTCCACATGGGTTCATGTGGACCACTCCAAACCCAAATTTTGGTCCTTATAATTTATAGTCTTATCCTGTAAGAGACATAATGCTCTTGTCAAATGCAATCACTTCTGCTTTCTGAGCCGACATGTTGAGTTTTGGCCTCTGTTACCTCGTGCTGAGTTACCATCACATTCCCAGCTTTTCGGATTCCGTTTTTCACAAAGCTGCTCCTATCCGTGAAGAGTTCCCAAATGTATGGAAAATCATACTATGAGAAGCCAGTGTCCATAAAGGAGACAGAGGAGCCCTTCAACTTTATTCGAATAAAGGGAGAGAGGCCACTGGGGCACATGCCCGCGGCCGTTTCTCACTCGAGGTTTTGGAGGACACAGCCTCCTTTTATCCTAAACTCCCAGCCTCATGTTACCCGCTTCCTTTCCCCATTGGCTGAGGTACTAGGAAGGTACAGCCTTCCCAAACCGCCTACCACATATCCCCCCTTGAACCTGTCATTTTATCCCAAAGTTCAGAAGTTCAGGCTTGTGCAGACCCACTTGTCTGTTTCGGGAGTCAAGCTGTCTGGGCCCGGTGCCGAAGCTGCTGTCCAAAGTCAGTAGAGACATTAAGACCCAATACAAAGACATTATCACCCATACCTTCACCCATCGAATTGTTTATAAAGACATTAGCACACATCTTCCCTATCAAAGAGAACATTAGAAATGGATTGTTAAGGGTGTCAGGACCTCCTGTTGTACCAGGGGCTCACCACACTGGAGCCCTTGATAACGTGCAGGGTGGATCTGAAACCAGAAGTGTGTTTCCTAGTAGACAAGGGAACCTCTCTGTCTACTTTGATTTTTATGACAAAGGGGGTTCTTTTGATTATTCAGGAAGTAAGTGGGAAAGATGAGTGGGTGCCCTTTATTCAACCACTAATGGTGAATGTGGGAGATGGGTTTGAAATGCATGAGTTTCTGTTTGTTCCTAGTTGTGATTGTGGCTTGCTAGGAGGCGATTTGATGACTGGAGTTGGGAATGCAAGTTAGTGTTGTGAGGGATGATGGGGAGGCTAGCACTGTTGTGCTGATAAAGCTTATGCTAAAGTGAACCCAGACGTGTGGGCAGCCCCAGTGGAATGTGGAAATCTGGAAATGGAGCCTCTCCACATTACTCTGAGGCAACCTGGACAACTGGTGTCTGTGATAAATACATATTATAATATTGGCTTTCCGCAAATATTTAAATAGATGCTACATGTATAATGTTAAAATAGCTCTGCTATAAAGATATAGGGGGTTTTTTGTAATGCCTTTATTTCTGTTATTAACTAGACTAAGACATAGTAACAAAATAGCTGATATAGTTATGCTTATGGTAATTGAACTGTCTGCTTGGTTGGGTAACATTCAATGAACGTATGATGAAGACCCAAGCTACGGACATGCCAGCTATCAGGAACCACCATCTGCAGAAACCATGGACTAAAACTCAAGATGGAGGTGATAATAAAAACTGACTAAAACCACAGCCAAGAAATGAGCATGCTCTAAAAAGGCGGATCCAAGGAGGAGCCATGCTAAACAGTTCCTGGCACATGTAAACTCATTTGGGGGAAAGTTTGAATATGTATAATTGTCTTTGAATATGCATTATGCTGATGCAATAGAAAAGGTATGTAAAGGGTGTCTCCTCAATAGCAGGTGTGCTCTTGGCCGAGAGCCAAGGGTACCCAGAGTGCTGTAATTCTGCTTTATCTTTGTCCCCTATGTCCTTTTATTAAGGTTTTAAATTTTAACAGGAGAGTGAACCTCGTTTTTCCCAACTACTATTCAGTACTTGATTTAAGGGATGCTTTCTGGGGATACCCGCTTACAGAGCATAGTAAAGTGTATTTTGCCTTTGAGTGGGAACAAGAGGGAGAAGGGATTATTTGTGCAAGATATTAACTGAATTTACACCATCCCTAGGAATTAGGTTATTGCAGTATGTAAAGGACTTGCTGCAGTCAGGAGAATGGGAGTGTAATATATGTTGCAAAGTAATTCGTGCTAAAAATTAAGATTACAGCATTTTGACTGAAGCAGAGGGAAAATACCAGGACCACAGACATGTAGCTGCCAAAAATATGCATTTCAAATGATTCTTCATCTGAGTAGACCCCAGCGAGGCGCATTCTGCATGGATTCCAAAGAAGAGAATTCTGGAGGATTTTTTTTTCCATCTGGCTCCAGCAATATGGATTCAGTATGCATATATGATAATATGTGAAAGGAATGAAGGTTTTGTCTTTACAAACCAGCTGTGGGCCTACTGTNAGGACAAGTAGATACGACTAACACCGAAAGATAAGAGAAACAATAGGAAGGATTCCACCAATTGATGAATGGAATGCAAGAGATTTGTCCTTACAAATCCCTCTAAGTCTACTGATAGACGAATTTGTGTATTGAAAGATGAAAGAAACCATGGTAAAAACTATGAATTCCTGGAACGATGAAATCAAGGGGGGGTTATACATTAGAAGGGAGTCTTAGGTATTAGGTGTTCCAGGAAGTCTCTACCTCTCAAGTACCTCAGCCAATGGGGAAAAAGAGAGAGAAATGCGGCCAGGAAATTAGGATAAAAAAGGAGGCTGCGCCCTCCAAAAATTTGAGAGACCCCATGGCCTCTCCCTTTATTCGAATAAAGTAACAGGACTCCTCTGTCTCCTTTTTGGACATAA
>VWZW01000582.1:550-12563 GCA_013397115.1 Edolisoma coerulescens | reverse complement strand
CGCTTCGACTCGGGGAACCTGGCACACGTAGAGCAGGTGCGGCCGACAGAGCTGGGGGGCGGCCCCGCCGCCCGCGCCAACGCTCTCCCCGCCGCCGACTACGAGTTCAACGTGTGGACGCGGCCCGACTGCGCCCACACTGAGTATGAGAACGGCAACAGGTACCGGTGGGCGGGGAAACCGGGAAGGGGCGACTGGTACCGGGTTCCCCCGGGAAAGATTCTGGCGGGGGACCGGGAGTGGCTGGTGCGATGTGGAGGGGTCGGTGGGNCGGTGGCGTCAGGGGTGCCCTGGGAGGGGGCTCGGGGGGTCTGTGCCCTCCCCGGGGGGTCTGGCAGGCTCTGGCCGTGGTAGCACGTAGGGGAGCCTCGGGAAGAGAGGTCCGTGGGGCTGAGGAGAGGGGCTAGGGGAGGTAGCGGGGCCAGGGGTGCCCTGGAGGGGGCTCAGGCGGTCTGGTTCCGCCCCGCCGGGGCTCTGACAGGCTGGCGGTGGGGCCGGCTGGGTGGAAGAGCCCCCAGAGGGCTCGGGGACCCCGCGCAGGGGCTGAGGCGGCGCCGCTCACCCCTCCCCAGGTCCTGGTTCTACTTCAGCGTGCGCGGGGGGGCCCCGGGGAAGCTGATCAAGCTGCACATCCTGAACATGAACAAGCAGAGCCGGCTGTACGCGCAGGGCATGACCCCCTTCGTGCGCACCCTGCCCGTGCGGCCGCGCTGGGAGCGCATCCGGCAGCGGCCCAGCTTCCAGGTGAGAGCGTGGGGCCGGGCAGGGGCAGCTCGGGGGGCACAGACACCCTTTGCTTTCTGCACTGGGGTGACCCCCAGCTCCTGCTGGGGCGGTGGAGCAGAGGGTTCCTTACTGGCATCTCCAAGGGAGGGATAGAAGCAGCAACAGCCCATTCCCAGGGCCACGCTCGTGAGAGCTGGGGCTGGGCACAGGCTGCCACGGGATGTTTTTCCCTGGGGGAATGCAAAACTCCATCCCAAGCACTGCTTGTGCTTCCTGTCCCCTTCACTGGGTGGCCTGAAAACAGCTCTTTGTGACAGCAAGTGCTGCTGCCCCGGTGAGGGGCACATCTGGAGGGTGGGGGGAGCCCCGGGGGGCACAGCTGAGGGGTGAGAGCCCTGGGAGCCCGAGTGCCCTGGGAGGCACAGCCAAGGGGTGCGACTCCCTGGAGGTTTCTTTGTTCTGGTAGGAACTGCCCAGGGGAGCTGTGGTCTGGGCCCTCCTTGCTCTGTGTGTGCTGCTGTGGGGAAGAGGCAACACCCCCAGCGCCCCACTCTGAAGTACAGAACAGGGGCTAGAGAGAATCCTTTAGTCCTGGCATGGTTTGGGTTGGAAGGGACCTTAAAGCTCATCTTGTTTCCATACTTGCCATGGACAGGGACACCTTCCACTATCCCAGGTTGCTCCAAGCCCTGTCCATCCTGGCCCTGGGCATTTCCAGGGACAGAACATCCCTCCCTCTCCCTGACATGGGACAGGATGAGTGGGGTGAGCAGAGAGCCAAAGGCTGTGCAGGGAACAGCCCAGCATGTCACGACATGAGCGGAGCCAGCTGGGCAGAGATTCCCGTGGGGATGGCCAAGGGCGAGTGGCCACGGGCACCCCCAGTGCCTGATGGGGGCCAGAGGAGAGCAGTGGGGGTGTGCTGGGGTGGCTGTGCCCCCGTGTCCGTGCCCAGCGCTCTCCGTGTCCCTCGCAGGTGGTGGAGACGCAGTTCGTGCTGTCCTTCGTGCACCGCTTCCTGGAGCACCGTGGGGCCACCACCTACTTTGCCTTCTGTTACCCCTTCTCCTACACCGACTGCCAGGACATGCTGGCGGAGCTGGACTGCCGCTTCCAGGACTGCAAGCACATGTCCCCCAGCAGGTGTGCCCCCCACCTTCCCTTTTCTGGCTTTTGTCCCACCTTCCTGGCCTTCACACCTTTCCTGGTCTGCATCTGCTTTGTTTTTTTTTCCCTGGGGAAGCTCTGTCTGCAGCAGGAAGGTCTCTGTGCCCACCCTGTAGCTGCCTGGCCCGTGCTTCTCTGTGCCCCAGCTCTGCACAAGCAGTGGCAGCAGCTCACCCTGAGCTACCCACGGGATTCCGGAGAATCCCTTATTGTTCTGGAACCCAGTCCCTCCTGCCAGAGTGGGTTATCTCCCCGGTGGGATGAATCCCTCAGGGCCCTGTTCCTCCTGCTGGGATGTGCTATCTCCCTGATGGGATGACCTGGCCCGTGCCGGGTCTGTCTGTGCACGAGCTGATCACCCACTGCTTCCACAGCTGGGGGGGGTGGGCAGTGCTGCCCCCGACCACCCTCCTTACCCTGGAAGAACGGCTGCTCGTGTTCCCAGCAGCCTCTGGGGGTATCCAGCAGTGAACAGCCCAGATGTGGGGGTGGTCCCTGTGGGGCTGGGACAGCTCAGCTCCCGGGGCACAGAGCTCAGGCTGCGGGGGCGGACAGCATTCCCGACCCAGCTGGGAGCCCCCTCGCTCCTGGGGCTGGCTGAGATCCCTTCTCACCCCACAGCCCCCTCGACTCAGTCTACTACCACCGGGAGCTGCTCTGCCACTCCCTGGACAAGCTGCGTGTGGACCTGCTGACCATCACCTCCTGCCATGGCATGCAGGAGAAGCGGGAGCCCCGGCTGGACAAGCTTTTCCCGGACACCAGCACACCCCGTCCACGCTGCTTCACTGGAAAGAGGGTGAGAGACCGTGCTGGCGTCAGGGCTGGGCCGGGGATGGGGGGCCAGCAGCCCCTGTGGTGGCCCATGTGTTGGCACCTTACTGCAGCCACATGTCCGTGACCAGAATGGTGTCACGTCTCAAGGGCTGGAGCATTTGGGCAGAGTTTGTGGAGCAAAGTCTGTGAGACCCTTCCCTCTCGCAGTATCCTGGGGCAGGCAGGACACCCCCTCACCCCATCTTTTTGTCCCCAGGTGTTCTTTCTCAGCAGCAGAGTCCACCCAGGAGAAACCCCCTCCAGCTTCGTCTTCAACGGCTTCCTGGACTTCATCCTGCGGGAGGAGGATCCCCGTGCCCAAATGCTGCGGCGCATGTTCGTCTTCAAGCTCATCCCCATGCTGAACCCCGACGGGGTGGTGCGGGGCCACTACCGGTGAGTGCAGGGCCCGGCCGGGCTCTCCTGCCTGGGAGCCTGCTCTGTGTTTCGTGGAATCATTTGGGTTGGAAAAGTCCTCCGAGACCATCGAGTCCAACCATTCCCCCAAGAAAAAGAAGCAGAAACCATTTGTTTGAATATTGATTGATAGATGTGAGCAAAAGGTGAGTGTCCTTCACTGATGGGTGTGGATATGGAAAAGGCTGTGAGTTTGCTGAAGAAGGGATCTCAGAAAGCTGGTAAAACTTGTAAAGGTCATAGAATTGTGGATTCACTTGGGTTGGAAAAGCCCTGTGAGACCATCGAGTCCAACAATCTCCCAGCACTGCCAAGGCCACCACTGACCCATAGCCCCAAGTGCCACATCCACACAGCTCTGAAATCCCTCCAGGCATGGGGAATCTACCCCTGCCTGGCCAGCCAGTGCTAGGGCTGGACAGTCTTTTCCATGAAGAAATTGCTTCCAATATCCAGCCTAAACCTTCCCTGGTTCAACTTGAGGCTGTTCCCTGTCCGTTGTTCTCCCGGAGCAGAGCCTGACCCCGCATGGCTCCATCCTCGTGTCAGGGAGTTGCAGGGAGTAACAAGGTCTTCCCTGAGCCCTGTTTTCTCCAGGCTGAGCCCTTCCAGCTCCCTCAGCCACTCCTGGTGCTCCAGCTCCTTCCCCAGCTCCGTTCCTGTCTCTGGGGAGGATCATGCAGGGCTCTGCTGCACTGAGCTTCTCAATGCTCTGGCAGCTTCTGGCCATGAGGGGTTGGTTTGGCCATTGTACTCCAGGACAGAGCCCAAAGCCCTTGGCGTTCCAAGGTGAGCTCAGCTCTGCTGGGGCGCCCTGGAAGGTCCTCACGTCTCTCTGCTCTCTCTGCAGAACCGACTCCCGCGGGGTGAACCTGAACCGGCAGTACCTGCACCCCGACGCCGAGCTGCACCCCGCGGTGTACGGGGCCAAAGCCGTCCTGCTCTACCACCACGTCCACAGCCGTGTCCTGCCGGGCTCTCCGGACTGGAGGACGTTTGTCTCCCCCCTCAGCACCAGCTCGCTGAGCATAAAATCTCCCAACTGTCCCACCCCAGCTGTGGAGGCCACCTTATCAGAGCTGGACAAAACCAACAACCTCCGCAACTCCCCCGGCACCTGGCATGCCGGCACCCGCTCCTGCCCGGCTCAGGACGCCCGGCTGTCAGACAGCTCGGACCGAACTGCCTGGATCCTCCCATCGAGCCACACCACCGAGCACTGTGAGGAGGGGCCGTGGAGGCCTCCCCCATCCCCCGTCCCAGAAGCTGCTGAGCCCCCCGAGCCCATTGCGCCCCGGGACAGTGGCCTGGCCTACTACGTGGACCTGCACGGCCACGCGTCCAAGCGCGGCTGCTTCATGTACGGCAACAGCTTCAGCGACGAGAACGACCAGGTGAGGGCACCGCCGGAACCCGGGGCTGCTGCGGCTGCCAGGACCCTCCTGCTGCCCTGCCCACTGCCCAGGGGCCCCGGAGCTCCTGCTGCTGGGAGAGGGGCATGGAATTCCCCATCACAGTTCCTTCCTTTTCCTTCTCCTTTCCTTCCTTCTCTTTTCATTCCTTCCTCCTCCTTTCTTCTTCTTCCTCCTCTCTCTCCCCCAGTCTGGTGACCAGGGCAGCAGGAGGTCTCAGATTCCCTCTGGGAGCTGGTGTGGGCCAGCAGCCAGCTGCCCTTCTGAGGACTAAGGGTGGAGAAGAACCATGCCACTGGGCTCCCTCCTCTCCTCCCAGCTGGCTGTCAGGAGAGCCCATGGGGAGTTGGGCAGGGGGTGGGCAGCATGCCCTGGGCACAGCTGGAGCTTGTGCGACCCTGGAACTGTGGGCAGAGTGGGCCCGGCCGACCCTGGTGCAGCCCTGCGCTCGGCACTGGCCCCACTGGAGCAGGATGAGCAGCCAAGGGCCCCCGGTCACCCCTGCTGCTCCCTGCCCTCTGCAGGTGGAGAACATGCTGTTCCCCAAACTCATCTCCCTGAACTCGCCTCACTTTGACTTCACGGGCTGCAACTTCTCGGAGAAGAACATGTACGCCCGGGACAAGCGGGACGGGCAGTCCAAGGAGGGCAGTGGGCGCGTGGCCATCTACAAGGCCCTGGGCATCATCCACAGGTAGGGCAGCACCGGGGCCCATCCAGCCTGGCACTGAGTGCTTGTGCTGCGTGTGGGATGTTGGACAAAGGGGGAGCCACTTCCATGGGACAGACACGTCCCGCATGGCCCCAGGGCGTGAGAGCAGAGGCTGGGCCTGGTTGTGCCAGGTGCTGCTGTGTTCCTGAGACACAGGCTCAGCCAGGCTCCTTTCCTTCCTGTCTCTCCCCATCCCTCCTGCAGCTGCTCTGGCTTCTTCTCCCTGTTCTTTCACAGCGTTCTGAGGGGAATTCCCCCCTTCCCTGGGTGTTCTGTCTGTACTGAGCTGTAATTAAGAAGAGTTGCGGTGGGCACAGCATCCCCATGGCTGTGTGTGAGATTCCAGCCTCAGTGATCCCATCAGTCAGAGATACCTGTGATCCACCCCTGTCCCACATGGGATGGGATATTCCTGACCCGTTCCTGTGCTGGGAGCACACCATTGGGTGAGGCAGCCAGACCCACGGACCAGAGGTTCTCTCAGCTTCCCCCGCGCTTGCTGTGTGCTCAGCTGCAGCTTCGTGCCCAGCACCAGTCCAGCCCCACAGGAGCAAACACACACACGTGGGGCTTTGGGCTTGGGTCACTGGGGTACTTTGCTCTGTGACTGACCTGGAGCAGCCCAGGCTGGTGATCCAACAGCGACATCCCAAAAAGTGCTGGGAGTGCCCACGATGCATGTGTGGTCCCTTGGGCAGACTGGGACGGAGCTGCTCAGGTGTTCTGCTGTACTGGCCCTGCAGCAGTCTCTGGGCAGTGGGACAGATGGGAACCATCCCAAATGGCAGCTCCTAGCCCACACTTCTCCATCCCTCCTCCTCCGGGAAGACATGCTCCAAGACACCTTGAGGGTCAGGGGAAGGCTGTGGCCACCCACTCCCTGGATTGTTGGTGCTGACATCAGATAATTCCCCTTCTCCACCCATCAGGGACCCCCCCATTCCCCGTCAGCTTCCAGAGGTCTCCTCACAGGGACCTTGGCACTTCGGGTGCCACCCTCAGGGCCCCATGACGTCCATCCCGAGTTCCCATCATGCTGATCTCTGGTACATCCATGCATCCTGCACAGGGCATGGGCCGTTCCTGCCATCGGAGGGTGCTGTCCTCAAAACCCGGTCACTTTCCCTGCACTTCTGTGTCCTTTGGAGCAGGACCCCCTTCCTGGTGCAATGGGACCCCTTTGCCAGTGCCCTGAATCTGCTGAAGTGGCTCTCCCAGGGGAGCATGGGGGATGAGCTCAGCCCTGCTGTGGGTTCCTGGGGTAACAGGGGCTCCCTCGTGCCCCACAGCTACACCCTGGAGTGCAACTACAACACAGGGCGCTCGGTGAACAGCATCCCGGGGGCCTGCCATGACAACGGCCGTGCCAGCCCCCCGCCACCGCCCGCCTTCCCCTCCCGGTACACCGTGGAACTCTTCGAGCAGGTACAGGGGGCCCAGTGGAGCCTGGGTGGGGAGTGAGATCCACAGGGTGGGCTGGGATTTGGGGCTGGGGTTTCTTTCCTCCGCTTGCTTTTCTGCCCCAAGCTCTACGGACCTGCCCCTCTCCCCAGTGGCCCCACTCCCTGGCATTCTCCCTTCCTGGAATCCCCCCTTCCTGGTGCCCTCATCTCCCCTTGTGCCCCCCCTTCTCCTGGTGGCCTCCTCTCCCCCGTGCCCTTCACTGTATCCTTCCTTCCCTGTGTCCCACTTTCTTCCCCCATGCTCCCCTTCTCACTGTGCCCTCTCACCGTGCCCTCTCACGCTCACCAGTGCACCTTTCTCTTGTGCCCCACACTCTCCTGTTCCTCCTCTCTGCTCGTGCCCCCCTCACCTGTGCCCTTTCCCGGGCAGGTGGGCCGGGCAGTGGCGGTGGCGGCGCTGGACATGGCCGACTGCAACCCCTGGCCACGGATCGTGCTCTCGGAGCACAACTGCCTGGGCAACCTGCGCGCCTGGATGCTGAGGCACGTGCGGGGGCTGCGCGGCGCCGGCGGGGGCCCGCGGAGGAGAGGAGGTGCCAGGACCCCCCCCAGGAGCTCCACGTAAGGGCTGGCTGGGGCGAGCGCGGGAGCTGCAGGATAACGGCACTTAGCGATGATAAATGTCCCCAAGTGAGTCACCTGCCAGGGTCACCTGCCCTGGCCCTAGCTCTGCCAAGCTCTGGGAACTGCAGGTGTCAGTCCCTCTGCTCTGAGCCATCAGCAGAGAAGGGCAGAGAGTGAACTGCTTGGGATTGGCCTGCCCCAGTAACCTGGGGAGTCTTTCCTGCATCAGCACTGGACTGGGATGGGAGAGGCTGAGGGAGCTGGGAGGCTCAGCCTGAAGAAGAGGAAGCTCAGGGGGACATTATTCCTCTCCACAGCTCCCTGACAGCAGGGTGGAGGGTTGGGCTCTGCTCCCAGGGAACAAGGGACAGGACAAGGGAAAATAGCCTCAAGTTGTGCCAGGGGAGGTTCAGGTTGGATATTGGGAACACTTTCTTCATGGAAAGGGCTGTCCAGCGCAGGCTGCCCTGGGCAGGGGTGGAGTCTCCATTTCTGGAGGGATTTAAAAGCTGTGTGGATGTGGCACTTGGGGACATGGGTCAGTGGTGGCCTTGGCGGTGCTGGGGAAGGGTTGGACACAATGGTCTCTGAGGCCTTTTCCAGCCTCAGCAATTCCCTGATTTGGGACTGGGGGTGAGGAAGTGGGAACCCTGAGACAACGCTGCTGGGACAGCGATGTACGGCGCAGGGCACTGGGGCTGCAGCTCTCAGGGACAGCCCTGGTGACATCTTTGTCCCCAGCTGTTCACCCGCTCCTGGGGAGAAGTCCAGGGCTCTGCCAGAGGTGGTGCCACAGCCACTCAGCACTCGGTGCTGGGCTGTGACGGTGGGTGGGGGGTGCAGGGGGGAGCCCCCCTCACCGTGCTGGGCTGACCCCATCTCTCACCCCTCCAGTGGGCTGCCCACCTCAGCCTCTGACAACGCACTGGTCCGTGCCAGGAGCTTCAGCAACGGCACCAGTGGGAGCGGGGGCAGCCAGCAGGACTCCCCTCGGATCCGAGCCTCCCCCAGCTTCACCTTCGGCAGCCCCAGGCCCCCGGCTGCGGCCGCGGCCTCGCAGAGCCCCCTGAGTGGCGGCAGCGCCCCGGCCCCGGGCAGAGGTAAGCCAGGCTGGGGGCCCCTTGCGCGCCTGCTGCGGCGCCTGTCGAGCTGCTGTGCAGGACCACGGCCCTGAGGGAGCTCGGCGCCAGCGTGTCCTGCCTCGGACACAGTGACAGTGGGTTTGTGTGGAACAGTGCGTGTGAGGGGCCCCGTCCCCACAGGAGGCTCCTGAGCGGGGTCAGGGCTGACACTGCGCAGCAAGACCTGCAGTTTTACAGCCCAGCTGAGCTCCTGCTCCACTGCCCTTCAGCCCCGGCTGGGCAGGAGCTGCTGCTGCTCCACTGGGATGTGGGGGACCCTGGGCACTGGGGCTGCAGGGAGATGCCCCCCCTCCAGTGCCAGGGCCAAGGGGCTTCTGGAGAAAACACAGAAAACCTTTCAACTTCCCACTGCTCCCAAGCATTCCTGAGGCCAGCAGGGACACACCAAAGTGCCTTTCCCCTCTTTAGGCACTGGCTGGGCAACAGTGGGTTGTGACCTGTGGCTGTGGTGAGGGGAGCTGGCAGGGGGCACCAGGGGCTTTCCAACATGCAGAGTCCCCTCTGGTGGGGGCTGATGTGCCACAGTGGGGTGCCAAAGTCAGACAAGGCACTGGCTATGCCCCCTGTGCTAGCACCAGCACCCTGGGGCAGGGGCCCAGGGCCATGGGGGGCAGGCAGCGGCACTGCAGCCCTGTGCTGCCGTCTGCTGTGGGGCTCAGCCCTGGGGGCACCGTGCTCCAAAGCCTCCCAGTGCCGAGCTGGGGGTGCGAGCCAGGAGCAGGTGCCAGCCTGTGTGCCTGGGTGTGCCTGAAGCTGTGCTTGTGTTGACCTCTGCATTCCTCTGGTGTCCGTCGCATTGTTCTCGGAGTTTGCTGCCCAGCCCTCTGTCATGACTGTGTCTTGTCTGCCATGAGAACATGGTGGGGAGGAAATAAAAGGCTGATGTTCTCATGGGCACGTTGTTCCGTCTGTTCCTTTGGCCGGGCCCACCTGGAGTGACCCGTGGCCCCATCCCTGGCTGAAGGGACTGGGGACAGTTGGGGGCATGAGCAGGAACAGACCGTGTGAGCCGGAGGGGCAGAGCCTGGTCCGTGGTGGCCATGGGACTGATTGGGTGGGGTCTCCTGCCTCCCTGGCCCGTGGCCTTGACTGGCACGGCCTCCTCCAGCACAGTGACCAGCAGAGCGAGTGCCCCATGGCACACTGCACCCTCATGCTGCCTGGCACTGGGAACAGGACCCGGCTCTCCCTCCCCTGCCCTGGCTTCAGCTTGACCTGCTCCCTGCCTGGCCACTCCAGCCCTCCCCACTCCAGCTGCTGGCAGCTCTCCCACCACCCTCCCCCGGTGCTCCCTCTGCACCTGCGAGGGGCCCAGCACTGTGGCACCAGTCCCCACGGGGATTGTGGCCCAGGGATGCTCTGACCCCGTGGCTTTGCCTTCTGAGCCCCGTGCTGGTGCCCTCACGCTGGTGCCATCCCAGCCTCTGCCCTCCCCAAGTAGTGGGGAAGGAGCTGAGTGTGCTTGGAGGTGTGACAGGGCGGGGGCTGGACGGCACGGGGTGAAGACCCTGTTACCCTGGTCTTGTCCCACCCTTCCCCTTCTTCCCCATGTCCCACTCCAGCCTGGCTGCACCCTGGGGAGCCCTGACCTGTGTTCACGCTAGGGTGACCCAGTGCCACCCTCGGCTGCTGTTGGCCTTTGCTGGCTGAGGCTGGTCACCAGATTGTGCTGCTTTAGTCCAGCTGAAGCCAACTGCCACCTGCCAGTACCTCCACTGGCAGCAGGGGCTTTGGCACATCCTGCACAGTGACCAGTCCTGCTTGCAGGGTCCCATTTGCTGCGGGATCTGGCTCTGGCTTCACCCCAGTGGGAAACATGTCCCCACCACCTCACTTCTTCAGCGGGATGGGGAGAAAACTGGGCTGGGATAAAGACTGTTTAACCGGGTGAGGAGAAACTGGGAGCAAAACTGAGGCAACTCAAGTGTTCCTTCAGTGCTGTCCACTGCAGCCAGGCCCCCAAATGCCTTCCTTTATCCCCTCCAGCTTCCCTGGCTGAGCAGGTATCCCATGCTCCAGGACATACCACGGTTCAGAGGGCACTCCTGGCTAAGCCTGGCCAGCACAGTCACACCAGTGCCATGGGAGACCAAGCCAGGAACTCGGCTGGAGCTGGGGCTGGTGATGTGCAGAACCAGCTAGCACAGCCGGGGCAGAGCCCATTGCACCGGCAGTGCAAGCTGGGATTGAGCTCTGCCCATCACAGCTCCCACCGGCATCAGCTGCTGCCAGGGTGACCCCTCGGTGTTGGGCTGTGTGGGGGCCTGGCCCTGGCAAAGCGGGCAGGGAATGAGGCTGGGTGTGTGGCCCCTGCAGGGTACCGTGTCACTAGGCCATGCCAGTGTGCCCCATGATGGCTCCGTGCCCAGGGTGGGCAGCTGGTGACTCCACCGTGGCACAGAGCCCCTCGCCAACACGGGCTGAGCTCTGTCTCCTCTGTCACACAGGGACTCTGCCCATGGGCACCCGGCCAGCGCTGAGCACCGGCCACAGACCACAGGAGGCCCAGCGAGGCGTGGAAGAGCCCCAGGACATGGCACCTCTGCAGGTATCAGAGGGGATAGCCAGGGAGGGGACCTGGGGGTGCAGCAGGGCCTGTGTCCCAGGAAGGGGCTGCCCCATGGCTCTGCTGGCTGGGCCCTCTGGGGAAAGACCTTTGAGGGGGGACATGTTTGGGGGGCTGCCCCAAAGCCTGGGAGCCCCTCAGGGGCTGGGAGCCTCCCCACCTGTGGGGCTCTGCCAGATATTTCTGTCCCACATACCTTACCCCAAGACATGGGGAAAGCCCAGGGACAAAGACCTGGCACTGATCCTGCTCTCCCCTCTCCCACAGGTGCTCCCAATGAAGCTGAATGCCCGGAGAGCCCCAGAGAGGCCTGGGTAGGTGCTGCTGCCAGCTGTGGTGTGGGGTCATCTCAGAGCCCTTGCCGACAGTGGGGCAGCGGGAGCCCAGAGCAAAGCCCCTGCCAGGCAGGGAGTGCTGGGTGACCGGACACCCCCAGACAGGGGCTGTGGGGCATGAGGGCCTGCGGCCAGCGGGAGCATTGTGCCCCACTGAGACCAGTCTCTGTCCCACAGGGCTCCACCCGGAGGCCCCCATGCCCCCCACGAGGGTGCCGAGCACCGAGGGACCCTTCCTGTGCTGGGGCAGGGGCCTGTACCCCCAGGTACGGCCCCGCAGCACCGGGGAGCTGCGGCGCGGGCGGGGGTCCCCCGGCCCCGCACTGCCCCGTGCCGGCAGCGCCTGGGCAAGGGCTGCGGCGCTGGCGAGGGGACTGCGGCCCCGCCGCCCCTGCCCACGCCGCTGTCCCCCACCACAGCACCCGAACACCGGTCCCCCCTTTCCCAGCTCCTGCCCACAGCTCCTCTCCTCCTGCGCTGAGCCCCCCGCCCGGCCCGGCTGAGGGACTCCCGTGCTCCCACCCCAGCCCCGCTCCTCCCCGCGGGCCCGGCCGAGGGGCCCGGGCCGACGGGGGGGTTATGACGTCACACGGTTTTGTCGTGTATCATCATGTTTCTGTTAAAGCTGGTTTGGAAGGAGCTCGGCCTCGCGCCTCCCGGGGCCCGCGCCCCGACGCGCCGGGGCAGCGGGGG
>VWZW01000579.1:2485-44425 GCA_013397115.1 Edolisoma coerulescens | reverse complement strand
CCTGAAAGGTGGTTGTAGTCAGGTGGGGGTTGGTCTCTTTTTCCAGGCAACAACTGACAGAAAAAGAAGACACCGTCTCAAGCTTCGCCAAGGGAAATCTAGGTTGGATGTTAGGAAAAAGTTTTTTACTGAAGGAATGATAATGTTCTGGAATTGTCTGCCTGGGGAGGTGGTGGAGTCACCATCCCTGGATGTGTTTAAAAAAGATTGGATGTGGCACTCAGTGCCATGGTTTAGTTGAGGTGGTGTTAGGGCATGGGTTGGACTCGGTGATCTTCCAACCTGGTGATTCTGTGATTCAGGCTTCAGGGACTCTTGAAGGTGTGGAAGAGGGGTGTTATAGTGGGGAGAAAGGCCACATGGGTTGTGGGGTGGGGGCACAGGAGGGTCTATGGGCAGGCGAGTATTTGGGCTCACAGGCCCCTGGGAGCACCCTGGATGATTCAGGGGTGACAGGAGGTGGGGGATCCAGGGCTGGATGACAGGAACTGGTCAGGTCCAGGTCTAGCTCTGGGCACTGGCATCCTCTGGGGTTGATGGACGCAGGGGTGTCTGGGGCTAGGTGACAAGAGTTGATCAGCTCCAGGTCAAGCTGACAGCAACTGAAGGAGGGCATCACTTCACATTTCCTGCCCTTTTTTACCTCCTGTTTCCAACACTTCTCCCTAAATGTTTCTCAGACAAACAGCCTGGTGCATGGTGTGTCACTGCCCCGTCCATACCAGGGTGACACAGGAGGAGACAGCCCATCTGCCAGCAATACAGGCAGCAGCACACCGGCACACACAAGGGGCCAGTGTACCTGGCCTCCTCTGCCATCTGGCATCTGACTGCTTCTGCCAGGGGCAGAAGAATGGCCATCACCACGGCCAGCAACAGCCATGTACTGCTTGTCCCCATTGCTCAGGGTACACACAGTGAGCAGGGCACAGCCACAGGTGTTTGGAGCTTGAGGGTGGTACCACACCACCCTGAAGCCTATGTTGTAGGGGCAAAGGACAAGAGCCAGTTCCCGATCCATGACATCCCCCACAAGAACTACATGGGGAGCCAGAGACACAGACAGCAGAACGGTGGGACTGGGCACACAGCATCTACACTGGGCACTACATCAGCTTCCCTGGGCAGAGATGCAGGGACATGGCACTGGACAGAGCAGAATCGTTAAGTGCAACCTCACCAGCAGGTCTCTGCTGGTGCACCACAAGACTGCAAAGGATCTGAGTGTTGTGATCAAGACAGAGCCTTTGTAGGAACTGAATATGAGAAGCCCAGCCTGTGTAGAGCACGGACTGTCCCCACTCAGGAAAGCCAGACAAATTTTCCAGGATTTTGAGGGAATCATGAGTCATCAGAGGATGCTGGAGTTTCTGGAAGCAAATTTTCCAAAAAAACAATTGTGCCACCTTATCTGAGGAGGAGAAAGAGTGGGAAGATGATGGATACCAAGAGCTGTGCCAAGGGAAGACATCAAAGACAAAGAGCTGTCCCAAAATGAAGACAAGAGAGACCAACAACTGGCTTAAAGGGAAGACAACAATGAGAAAAAGCTGTCTCACGATGAATACAGGAGAGGTGAAGAGCTGTCCCAGTGGGAAAATTACAGTGATAAAGAGCTGTCATAATGGGAAGACAACAACGATAAAGACATGTGTCCCGTTCCACTATAAAAGGGGGAGCTGGGAAGCATTCTTTTGATAGATTTTCCTGATGAAAAACCAAGCATGAATACGGCAATATTATATCTGAGAACCATTTATTGAAAATAAAAAAAAAAACAACAGAGTGAAAAGAGAGGGAGGGGGAAAGAAACAGAAGACAGGGGACAGTATTACCACAGAACCCCGATTATCTGTCAGCATCGATTTGGCAGATGGAGAGTGCATGTTGTGAACCGCACGGTGCGTTTGCGTGGCTTCCGTGGCAGGCTGGGTGCGATTTCCAAGTGGTGATGAGAGTGCCTCCAACGACGGCTGCAGGTGACAGCTGCAAGCTGGGTGTGGGCGGCAGGCTGCAGAGAGTGGCTACAAGCTGCAAGCGGTGGCTGGAGGCTGCGTGCGGGTGGCGGCTGCAAGTGGTGACTGCGGAGCACAAGGTCTCCACTGTGATAAGCTGGTTCCCAAAATCAGCACAGCAGGGTGAGGCAGGCACAGGCAGGGAAACAGGACCACAAGAAAGAGGGTGCGAAGGTGGAAGCAGAAGGGGCCCATTTTTGGTGGGCATTATTTGCGGGCATCTGGGTACTTGCTTTCACCAGCAAGTGTGTGGGGGGGGGGCAGGGGGGGGCGGCTCACAGTCTAATCATGGAAGTTTTCTCTGCCCTGATTGGCTGCCAGGTAAAACATTTCTGGGGCCAGGGCAAGACAGGTTTTTTATAGGAATTTTTCTTCACCACATTGGTGACATATGTTGAGGCATATATATTGGTCCCTCTCAACATGTCCCAAGCGGAAGATGGGACTGATAGAGAGATATCCCAAGGGGAATACAGGAGAGATTAAGTCCTCTCCAAAAGGGAAGAGGACAATGACAAAAAATCTACCCAACAAGAAGACAACAAAGACATGTCCCGGTAGGAAAATGACAATGACAGAGGTCTCCCATGGGAAAGAAAATGTTCCAACAGGAATAGGAGAGAGACCAGGAGCTGTCCCAAGGGGAAGACCAGATAGACCAAGAGCTGTCCCAAGGGGAAGACCATGTAGACCAAGACTTGTCCCAAGGGTAAGACCACATAGACCAAGACATGTCCCAAGGGGAAGACAGCAATGACAAATAGTTGTTATGAGGGGAAGACAACAATGACAAAGAGCTCTCCCAAGGGGAAGATGACAATGAAAAAAAATTGTCTCATGGACAAGACAAGAAAGACCAAGAGCTGTCCCAATAGGAAGATGAGGTCAGCTCATCCTCAGATGTTTAAGAAGGAAAGAATACCAAATCCGATCTCGTGAGTGTGTTCGTAGAGCAATTTTGAAGCTGTGTGAGCGTTACATGATGAGTGAAGGAGTTCGTTGTGTGGAATGTGAGAAAAGTAAGCAGTGTACTATGTGGCTGCTGTGTGAATGTGCTTCCTGTGGAAAGCGGTGGTACCGTGCTTACCACAGGAGAGCAAGGTGGTGTTCAGATTGCAATGAGGGAGAGGTGGGTGCAAGAAAGAGAATGGCTGAGCTGGAGAGTGGGGAACTAAGTGCGTGGGATTGGGAAATGTTGTTGGAAGAGCAAAAGCTGGCAGGAGTGGTCACAGTGGTGTGTGGAAGGAAGCACTTGGTTCTGGAGATATGGTATGTGAGAGAAGAGAATTGGGTGAGGATAGTCGCAGAGTGTGAGAGGAAGTATGCGTGGAAGAAAAAGAAAGTGGGACAAAGGAGGTAGTTTGGGAGTAGAGAAGAGGCTGCCTGCAGCTTGCAATTAGAGAGGTGTGTAAGACTGCTCCCCTGTGATGGCATGTATGTGTGTGTCTTGAAGATTATGTGACAGTCTCCTCTCAGAGTTTTAGTAAGAGCCCTTTAATTGTTGTGTATTTCAGCTGTACTTTGCTTGATGTTTGACTGTGTATACCTTAGACTCCTCTCAGAAAGACCTGGTGGGGATATCATCTTGATTTATTCAAGTTGTGAGCTGTGATATTTATTTTACTGCTACTAAGTCCAAAAAAAAAAAAAAAAAGTTTTGTTTTTTTTTTCTTNCATTTTGTTGTTTTTCAGAAAGAATTTTTAGTTATTATAATTTATGAGAAAGAGTTTGGTAGAAAAGACCGGTCTGTCTTTTTTAGAAATTGTGAGGTGAGCAGACATTTTGTTGTTTATTTCCCAGGAGGTTACCATCAGAAAAGACATCATCAGAGTGAGGTGGAGCTTGGCTTTGTTCCCGAAAAGTAGTCATTTTTGTTATTTTCCCACGGTTTCTATTTGTTTCCCACAACCTCCATTAATTTTCCCACGGTTTTCATTTGTTTCCCACGGTTCGTAGTTGTTTCTCAGAGTTTGGTTACTGTAATTCAGTTACAATTTTTAGTTGAGGGGTGTGGCAAGTCTTTTGGTTAACTCTCCTTTCTACCGCTTGCCTTAATTATAACATTGTAAATAGTTAGGGTTCAGCTGCAAGTTGCCAGTTAAAAAGTTTAATTAAATTCAAAGTTATTGCTAGGCAGAGTAAGTAAGTGTTATTGAGATTGTAACCATGGGTCAGTGTGCGAGTAAGGCCTCCAAAGAAAGGAAGGATAAAGTCAAGGATATCCCCCCCCCATAGTCCTCTAGGGAAACGTTTAGAAAGTTGGGAAAAAACAGCACAAAAGGATTAGTCCAGGTAAAAATGATAAAATACTGTGTGGAGATATGGTCGAATGAAATAATTCAAGAAGGGCCTGTGTACTGGCCTTGGTATGGATCCAGAGAGAAATGGTTATGGGTAGCCTTGAACAAATATGTTAACACTAGAGAATGTCCAAGTGAATAAGAGATCAAATATGCTGTTTGCTGGTTGGAGGTTGGATCATGGGACAAAGATGCCAATGTATTCAAGCTGACAAAAGGTAGAGATAAAGAAGGTAATAGCACCAAAAAGAGAGTGGGATCCTTTGGATTGTCTTCCACCCCCTTCCCCTCCCCTGGTTGCTCAGCCCCCTCCAGACACCCAACCCTGTCCCCTTAGCCCACCTCCAGGGGATTCACTCCCCCTTTCCTCTTCCCATCCATCCCCTCCAGTTGCTCAGCCTCTTCTTCCTGGCCGATCTTTGGAAGTCCAGCCTCCTCAACCTGCTCCCTCACAAGTAATACCTACTTCTCCTGGAATTTTCCCTATAGGGAATGAGAAAGTACAAGAAAGAGAGTCTCTAGGTTATTCCTCCAGTGGGGTAACTAATTTGGCTTGCAGCTGTAAAATAAGAGACAGCTTGCAGAAACCACCCTTAGCTACTACAGCAGAAGGCCATAATTATAATATAAGATCTAAGACTGCAAACAGTGAAGCAGGTAGAGAAAGAGTAGAAAGTCTATTTCCTTTGAGGGAAGTCCCCATGGGAGGTACGAAGGGAGGAATAGGGTGTGTGAATGCCCCCTTGACTGCCTCAGAGGTCAGAATGTTTAAAAAGGAGATCAAGAGTTTACTGGAAGACCTGGTTGGCATCTCTAACCAAGTCGATCAGTTTTTGGGTCCAAGCATCTACATCTGGGAGGAGTTTAATTCTATATTGAATATCCTGTTCTCTCCTGAAGAAGTTCTGCGGTGGAGAGGGAAGGATGCTACGCAACCAATGTGATTGATAAAGCAAGCTTTGATTTATTCCCGAATAGCGCAGCTTTTTATCCAGACTGAGTACAATAGGTATAGTGTGAGTGACAATAATGCCTTATGCACAGTATCTGCGTATGTTCTGTCCTTGCTGTATCTTTCTGTGTTCTTGCTGTATCTTTCTTCAGGGTTCTTCCTTGTCCCACGATCTTGCCAAGGATTCAGTGTTCTTGTCAGTTCAGCTATTCTATTCTTTTACTAACATAATACAGCACAATCGCCTGTGTCTTGCCTGCACGTCTTGCAAGATGGAGTGTGGCCTGCTTACCGGCCTGCTCTTTAGCACAGAGATTGTCTGTAATGTCAAGCCATTCTCCAACAAAGTTCAGCTAATTAGAACAGCTGGCATGAGAATCTGGGAACAGCAAAACCAACCAGACCCTCCAGGAGAGCAAAAGATGCCACTAAATCCACCCGACTGGGACCCGAATGAGGAACTGGGAAGGAGGAATATGAAGGATTATAGATCGTTGGTAGTAAGAGGCATAAAGGACACTGTCCCGAAGACAAGTAATGCTAAGCTGGCATTTGATACACAGCAAGAAAAGGATGAAACACATCTAGGCTGGCTAGACTAAAAAGAAACTTCCAACTCTACTCAAGCGTAGATCCGGAAAGCCCTGAGGGACAGGTTTTAGTGAAAGTACAGTTTGTGACCAGATCCTGGCCAGATACTAGGAGAAAGATTGAAAAGATGGAGGAATGGCAGGAAAACGGTTTGAATGAGTCACTGAGAGAGGCACAGAAGGTGTATCTGAGAAGGGAGGAGGAAAGAGCTAAGTCTAAGGCAAAGATCATGGTGGCAGTGGCTAGGGAAAGTAGAGAAGGAGACAGCAGGGTTATGGGAGAAGAAGATTACAGAAGAAGAGTGCGGCCATGGGGCGTAAGGAAAGGACAGTTCGAAGGAGAATGCTATTACTGTGGAGAGCGGGGTCATATCAGGAGGCAATGTGAAAGATGGAGAAAGGATGAGGAAGTTTTCAAGGAAATGGAGGCCGGTAAAATTGAAGATTAGGGGTGTCAGGGGCTCTATCCCCTGGGGAAGCCTTATAAACTCATGCTAGAGCCCTTGATAAAACTAGAAGTTGGTCCCCAGGGGGAAGAATATTAATTTCTCATCGATACTGGAGAAGAGAGATCATGTGTGACCAAACTACCAAAAGGATGTAAATTAGGTAACCAATCCTGTAAAGCAAGGGGTGCAAAGGGTGAGTCTTTTGAAGTACAAGAAATAGAAAAGATTGTCATCAGAGGAAATGCCAGAGAAGGATGTTGTAACTTGTTGTATATGCCCAAGCTGGGATGTAACTTGTTAGGGAGGGACCTCCATGTCCAGTTGGGAGTAGGGGTAATTCCCGTGGAAGGAAAAATGGTGGCTAAAGTAATGTTGTTGAATGTGGAGGATGAAAGTGAAATAAATGATAATGTGTGGGCAGAAGGAGGAGGCAGGGGTTTGCTGAATATTCCATCCATAAAGGTAGAAATGGAAACCGGGATTCCACCAGCTAGGGTAAAGCAATACCCCATCTCAGTGGAAGGAAGAAGAGGACTAACACCAGTGACAAAAGATTTAATGAGGGATGGGATACTAGAACTGTGTATGCCTCCCCATAACACACCAGTGATCCCGGCGAAGAAGCCCAACGAACCTATCGTTTAGTCCAGGATTTAAGAGAAGTAAACAAGCATACCATATCTAGATACCCAGTGGTAGCAAACCCCTACACATTGCTGAGTAGAGTACCTTCTAAACATGAGTAGTTCAGTGTCATTGATTTAAAAGATGCATTCTAGACCTGTCCATTGGCAGAGGAATGTAGGGATTGATTCACCTTTGAATGGGAAGATCTAGATTCAGGAAGTAAGCACCAACTCCGGTGGACTCGTTTACCCCAGGGATTCACCGAGTCCCCAAAGTTATTTGGTTAAGCCCTTGAAAATCTATTAAAACAATTTGAGCCAACAGGTGACACCCAAATTCTACAATATGTAGATGATTTGTTAATATCAGGAAAAGATGAAAAGATGGTGAGAAGGACCACAATTGATTTGCTGAATTTTCTGAATGAGACAGGACTGAAGGTATGAAAGGGAAAGTTACAATTTGTTGAACAAGAAGTAAGGTATCTTGGGCATGTAATTGGAAGGGGTTACAGAAATTTGAGCAGTGAATGTATCCAAGGGATAACATCTTTGTCCCCTCCAAAAACCAAAAGGGACATCAGGAAATTGTTAGGGTTAATTGGCTACTGTAAATTGTGGATAGATGGTTATACAAAATTAGTCGAATTCCTTTATGATAAATTAGTGGGGACAGAAGCGGTTAATTGGAATTCTGAGGATGATAAACGACTAGCAGAATTAAAAGACAAGCTAATAAAGGCTCCTGTTTTAACTTTACCGGACTTGAATAAACTTTTTGAGATATTCACAAATGTAGAAAGGGTGGCATATGGAGTATTGGCCCAGGAGTGGTGTGGAGCTAGGAAACCCATGCCTTATTTATCAAAATTACTAGACCCAGTGGTGAGAGGATGGCCAAGTTGTTTGCAGTCAGTTGCTGCGGCGGTAATATTAATTGAAGAAGGTCTTAAGTTGACCTTTGGAGGAAAGACAAAAGTATATACCCCTTATGATATTAAAACCATCTTAGGTCAAAAAGCTGATAAATGGCTCACTGGTAGTCATATGCTAAAATATGAACTGGTATTAATGAAGGCAGAAAACCTGGAATTAGCTACTGCGAAGGTACAGAATCCAGCTCAGTTTCTATATGGAGAACCTGTAGAAGGTTTAGAACACCAATGCCTGGAAGTAACAGATTTGCAAACCAAAGTAAGAACAGATTTACAAGATCAACCCTTACCCGATGGAGATATGTTATTCATAGATGGTTCTTCAAGAATGATCGAAGGAAAAAGAGCTTCAGGATGCGCGATAGTAGATGGGAGGACACTGAAGGTACTAGAAAGAGAGAAGTTACCAGTAAAGTGGCCAGCTCAGAGCTGCGAGATTTACGTGTTGAAAAGAGGATTAGAGATGCTGAAAGGGAAAAAAGGGACTATCTACACTGACTCAAAATATGCTTATGGAACAGTACATACGTTTGGCAAGGTCTGGCAAGAAAGAGGATACCTGAATTTGAAAGGCAAGAGCTTGATACCTGAAAGCCTGGTGAAAGAAATCTTGGAGGCCCTAGAGGGACCAGATGAAATTGCAGTAGTTCATGTAAAAGGTCACCAAAAAGGAACATCAGTGGAAGTAAAAGGAAACAGTTTAGAAGACCAAATGGCTAAAGAAGCAGCAGTAGTGGAGAAAGAAGAGACTTTATTACTAATGGACATAGTAGAAGAAGGAGGGGAGAAGGTATCAATTTTTAGTGAAAAAGAACAAGAGGAGTTAAAGAAAAATGGTGGCACCAAGGATGAGAAAGGGAGATGGAAGATGCCAGACGGGAGACAGGTTTTAAATAAAGTTTTAACCAGAAGGATCTTGGAGGATCTCCATGCCTCAGCCCACTGGGGAATGCAGGCTCTGTGCGACCCTTTCTTATGGACCTGTGTTTGCATAGGGATATTTGAGATAGCAAGAACAATAACCAGAGATTGTATGACCTGCCAGAGGATAAACTGAAAGGTGATGAGAAAAACATCTCCTGGAGGAAGAGAGTTGGCAAGAAGGCCATTCCAAAACATACAAGTCAACTTCACTGAGTTACCCCAAGTTCAGAGATTTAAATATCTATTGGTCATAGTGGACCACCTTACGCATTGGGTTGAGGCCTTTCCCATCATCAAAGCTAATGCCAATGTAGTCAGTAAAATTCTGCTTGAGCAGATCATACCAAGGTATGGGGTAGTGTAGAATATTGGGTTTGACCCATTGCTGGTCTGGACGGTCGGGACTGCTAATGACGAGAGATCTCTGGAGGATGGTCTTAGAACATGAGGTTTATTTCAAAGGGCGTGGGTGCTGGGGCCCTGCTAGGAGCTGCTGAGCAGGGCAGAGAAGCAGCTGGGTGCAGGTGTGTGAGAGAGAGAGTGCATGCAGGTAAGAGAGCGTGTGGGAGAGTGAGCATGCAAGAGAGAGTGCAAGAGAGAGTGGAAAAGAGTACAAGACTGAATAATTTTCTCAGTTACAATGACATAAATCATCTTCTGTGCTGAATATTCTAATTTTCCTTAACCAATCTAATACAAGATACAAATCTTATAGCATTTACATATAGCCTATGAGATCCATAGTATTACGATACTGTGTTACACTTTAAAACCTAAAACTACTCTTTGGACCCCTTCTGCCAAGCTCGCAGGGGTCTGCTCTGCCCCTTGGACCTGTCTGCAGACCAAGGGCATTGTTCACTTATAGGGGGGATTAGTTTCAGTGGCCATGCCATTGTTCTTCGGTTGTTCAGTAACTGAGGTCTGGTATCTCAAAGCTCATTTCAATCTCGCTTATAGTTTCTATATTCTCAGCATCTTTTGCCAGGCAATCATATTTATAAGGTTTTCCTATTTCATCTTTCCCAACAGGGTAGTAAACACCATTGACTCAGATCGGGGCCCCCATTTTACCGCACAAATTCTCCAACAAACGATGACATATCTTGACATAAAGTGGAAATTACACACGCCATGGAGACCACAAAGCTCAGGAAAAGTTGAGAGGATGAATCAAACTTTGAAAATGGTACTCACAAAATTGGTTGTGGAGACAAAAATGAACTGGTTATATCCCTCCCACCGCCCTTAATGAGAATAAGGACAAGACCAAGATCGGACATGGGGATTTCACCTTATGAGGCCATGTTTAGTTTACCGTTTTTAACAATTCCAAATTGTATGGGCACCTATGAGGAAGGACAGAATGATACCAAGAAACATATCCAGACATTTGCAAATACTCTGGAGAATTTAAGGAAGAGAGGATATCTCCCCCAGACCTCCCCTATAGACTTTAAGATTCATTCATTTGAGCTGGGAGACTGGGTTTTAATAAAAGTCTGGAAAGAGGTACCCCTAACCCCCAAATGGGACGGCCCCTTTCAAGTCCTGTTAACTACTGAAACAGCAGTACGAACCATGGAAAGAATGTGGAGCCATATAACCAGGGTAAAAAGACCTGTGCTGGCCCCTACAGAATGGACAGTTGCAGATTGAACTGATACAAAGATGACCATTCGAAAAGGGTCAAAGAAGTAACCACTAGTTGTACTTACCTCCCACTGAGTAAACATAATGTCACAGAGTTATAACTTGTTTGGAAGTTGTAGTTTGAAACTATGGTTAAACATTGCTAATCTTAACCTCTGGTGTTTTGTTGTTCTACAGGAAAGCCAAGCAGTACAGAGGAATAGAACCTTCCCCTTCCGAGTAGTAATCAGGCCCCAAAAACAAACATCAGAGGTCGATACACAGAAGCCAGGGTGGGTCACTGCAAAATATCTGGGAACAAGAACACCACGCGGGGCAAGACCGGACCCAGCTTCACTCTTGCCATGAGTAACAGTTACCCTACCATGAGCAAAAGAGTAATTGTTGGAAGAGTGCCAGGTACTGGACCCCTGTTGTTTATAGGCATATTAAGCATCTGGGCCCATGCTCAGGAGAGTCAAGAGGGTCCCTGCAATAAATGTTATTATCCCCTGTATGCAGGCGACTCCAGAACTGCCATCCTAAGAATACATACAAATCCCAATATCAAATGTATCGACTCTTTAAAATTAAGAACTTGCAAGGAGGATAGCAAAACATATTGGCTGGCAGAAAACATAGGGAGTTTCAGACAAAAGTTGGAAGGGGAATGTCCTATGAAAGAAAAATGGATATGCTCTGATAAAGATCTGAGAGAAAAAGTAATGGGGAAAGGAATATCTGGACCAGATCACATTAAGAAAAAAGAACTGAAAAGGGTGGTCAAGATGGGGATAGAAGAAATGATTTTAAGTGGCAAAAATTTGTTTTTAGACTTGGTGGAACAAATAAGTGGGGAATTGAACATCTCAAACGGCTGGGTGTGTGGGGACACCGGGTTATCTGAAATATGGCCCTGGAGGGGATTGCATTGAGCCCACAAGAAATACTAAAACTGGAAAAGACAGACCAAACAGGCTGAAGTAGGCTACTACCTAAAAGGAATCAAGAAGAAGTATGGAAACTGAAGTCTGAAGTAGTAGGGGAAGAGTGTTTATGGAGGCAAGGACCAGCATACTTGACTAAGGTGGGAGAAATGTCCTGTAAACACTATCTAGTCACCAATGGAACCCACAAATGGTGGATCCCCAAAGCTCCTGATCTCTGATGATCCCGGGAAAACAAGGAGGGATATGTATATGTGAAATGAAAAAGACTCTATGAGTGTGCCACCAAGACTCAGAACCCCTTCTTAGGAACTCCCGAGGTCTCTAAATTGTGGAGCAAGGCAAGTGTTGGCTTCATAGTCCCTAATTTTTGGAAAGCCTGTGAAGAGTTATTTTGGTTATGTGGGCGAAGGGCGTATGTTATGTTACCTGGGGAATGGGCAGGGAGTTGTACGTTAGGAATTATTCGGCCCTCGTTCTTTTTACTCCCCCGAAATTCAGGCCAAGAATTAAGTGTCCCATTATATGATGAGTTAGAACGAAAGAAACGGAACTTGATTGGGGCAACTCAACAATGGGAAGAAGATGAGTGGCTCCCAGAGCGAATTATTGAAGAATATGGCCCTGACCCATGGGCCCAAGATGGCTCATGGGGATATAGAACCCCCATTTATATGTTAAACCGAATTATCCGGTTACAAGCTGTCCTTGAAATTATCACAAATCAAATTGCCGTGGCCCTAGATTTGGTTTCCGCCCAGCAAAAGCAAATGCGAACTGTCATCTACCAAAACAGATTGGCCCTTGATTATCTCCCGGCAGAGGAAGGTGGAGTGTGTGGAAAATTTAATTCCTCGGAATGCTGCATTGAAATAGATGATCATGGTGAGGCCATCAAAAATATTACAAGCAACATCAGAAAACTCGCACGTGTACCTGTTCAGAGGTGGAAACCTCTTCTAAAGTCAGGGTGGTGGGATAATCTATTTGGTGGGGAGTGGTGGAGAAAAGTATTACTTCTTGGATTATGTTTACTAACCAGTATTATTTTGCTCCCGCGTTTATTACCTTGCTTAATCCAACTGATTACGAGAATTGTCCAGAGTTCCCTAGAAAAGTTAACTGAAGAAAAGCTGATGACATTGAAAGCAGAAAAACAAAAAGAATATCTGGAAACCGCCAAGGAGATTTTTGAAGAGTACCAGAAATTAAGGAAGTTTTATCAAGCCTATGAAAGTCCAGTTTGATAGATTGATGCGGGTACAACCCGATCAAAGAATTAGAGGGGGGAATTGTTATAGATGATTTGACTTTCGTAGGCCAGTTATAAGTTATAATGTTTACTAGTTCATTGGGTTGCGTATAGGCTGAGCCTGGTTAATTGGTCAAATGTTTCATTATAGTTGTGCTGCGCAAATGTACGGGTGTATTACCTCTGTAAAGCCACTAGACGACAATAGCAGGAATGGGGGGGTATAATAAGACTTTTCTAGAAGGTCTTCACAGGGATAGTGACATCACCCCGAAGATGGATTGGTGGGTATATGGACCAATGAGATGGAAGAACGGACACATGATTGGTCAGGAATGCACCCTGGAAACGAGCCAATGAAGGAGCGGATCGAAAAAGGACCAATCCTGACCCTAACAGAGACCATATAAACTCCACTGGTGCTCAGCACCAGCTCCTCCCTTCGTGACAGCCTGTCAGGGGAGCACCCAGCATCGCGTGCGCTGTTTTTGCTCTGACTTGCTGTTTTGTCTTGGGCTACTCCCGAGTTCAAGTTTTCTGCCACTGTTAAACCAATTAAAATTGGCAACGGCGTCAGACCATTATTTCTGACACCTACAGCAGACAGTGGGCAGGGACAATGGAGGTATCATACCTGTTAGTGCCAAAGATGGAGCCTTTGCCAAGGAGGAGGAAGAGTGGAAAGACTGTATCAACCAAGCCCTGTCCCTAGAGGAAGTCTGCAGGGTCCAGGGCCTGTCCCAAGGGGAAGATGAAAGTGACAAAAAGCCGTCCCAAGAGAACAAAGATCATGTACTTCTACAGAAAAGCAGCTCTCTGATCCTGCCTTTCAGACATAAAACTAGAATGTTGGCTTTTGCACACTGTGATCAACTTGAAAGTTGTTAAAACTGTTCATTTAGTTAATTGATGAAGTACTCTGCTAATTTGAATATTTCAAATGGTTCCCCGTTGGGTCTTCCCTGTTCAAATAAAGTGTCTCAGTTCTAAGTTGTACCCTAAAGTTGAGAAATACTCTGTTTGAGCAATATTCAAGTTTAGTGATGGTTAAATTGAGACTAAAAAGACAACAGGTGGTTATAAGTATTTTAATCCAAATTATGACTGTTTTAATTGTGTTTAAGTGGTTCCTGAAGTTGAAAAATGTTGTAGTTTATGTTCTCTACTGTTGTGTATTGCCCTTAAGTGCAAACCAGAGTTAAAGAAGTTGTATTTTTATTGCAAACCTTATGACTTCTGTTAAACTAGTTTCTCAGTCTAGCTACACTGTAAGTGAAGATCACCAATCCCCTTGCTCACAGGACTATTTTTAGATGCTAGCCGTTAAACTGCAACTGGGCTCCATGACAACGATGAACTTTAACGAGGACTTTTCCTGCCTCTGGGACAAGTGCCACCACCCTCCCACCAGACAACGAGCCATTGGATGACAGATCTTACCTCATTTTAAAGTTTACCAATCACAATATGCCATAGAGGCGGGACAGTGGTCAGTCTAGGGAGGAGCAAGGCGGGTATAAAAACTCACGCACAAGCTGAGGAGCTGCCTTTTGCCTCTGGCTAGAAGGGAGCAAAGCTCCGAGCTGTGGCACGTGGGCCGGATCTCTCTTTAGAGACTAACTTAAACTAACTGGCCTTAGACTAGCTAAGGCCAGCCACAGCACCACTGGTCTCTGCCCTGGGCTCAAGATGTTCAGGCTACAAGTGTCTCTTATCGCTGTGTTCCCGGCTTACTATTTTTCTTTAAGAATTTTTATTTAATTGGATCCCTAATTTTTCTTTATCAATAAATTACCTTTTCTTTTAATCAAGGACAAGAGTTGCCTTGTTTTTGACACTGCCCCTTAAGAGGCACAGGCATTTGGCCTGCACAGCCAGTCCATGCCTTGCCTTGCCAAATGGAAGCCAATGCCCTCAGCAAGCAGTGGGCTCTTTGCTAGCAACGGCCATCCCACTTCAGGAGGGTATTCCAGGCTCTGCACAGGCTGTTCCATGGCTCTGCATGGTGGCACAGGAAGAGACAGAGGATTAGCACCCTGTTGCCAGTGCGAGGCTGGTCCCCAGAGCTGGCCCTGAGCCTGTGCAGAGTCCCGAAGGAGCAATATAGGGTGGTTTCGCTGTGGACATTTTGATAAAAGTTGATGATTTTGCAACCAAATTTCCCCCCCGGGTTTCCTGCCCTTCTCCCCTCACATTTCTTGCACTTTCCCCATACTGTTTCCTTGCCCTTTTTTCTCCTCAGATGTCCTGTCCTTTTTCCCTTATGTTTCCCCCTTTTACCCCGAAGTTTCTCACACTTCCCCCCTCACATTTCCTGCCCTTTCTCCCCCCATGTTTTCTTCCTTTTTTGCACTCTTGTGTCCTGCCCTGTCCCCCTCACATTTCCTGCCTCTTTAAATAACTGGCAGACGGGGGTACAAACTGACTTGTGTTTCTTCGCGTGTACAGAGCAAAGCTACAATACTGCATTAATGAACATATTCTCTATTAATGATCATCTAAACATATGCCTCACAATGGAGGCTCCCGCTTGCCCCGCGCCAGAAACACGCCGTGCCTCGGGTAGGACGGCCCCAGGCGGCCCGGGGGCGGTACTGGGAATGGCAGCCACGGGCGGCCGGGGCTTTGGCGAGAAACCCTGAGGGGAGCGCTGGAAGGCACCACCTCCTCGGAGCAACGGCCGTCATNCGACGGCTGTGCCTGGGCACGTGCTTTCTGGGAGAGGCAGACGCTGTTTCTGTCTCCGTAGGGTCTGGTCTCGGCTGAAGCCGCCCCCGTTAGCAACCGGCCGGCAGCGCAGATCTTCCCATTGTGGCAGCGCCGACTCCCCCTCTCCCTCCCTCTCGGAACGCCACTCCCTTCCACGCCTGTTCCGGTTTGGAAGCGCGCGGAGATTGGCTTTTCGATCCCAGCAGCCGGAAGCGGGACATTTGAACGGTAACGGTCTCTCTAGGCTGCTCTGCTGTGGGGTCGCTGCCTCGGGACGGGGTAACACTCGGGGGGGCTCCTGGCGCCAGCGCCCCGAGGAACAGGGTGGGACTCGGGGGTCACCTGGCTGTAGCGCCCAGGGAATGGGATGGGACTCGAGGATCTTCTGGGCGCTGCGATTCGGGACCGTGGCTGTCCTGCGCCTATCACCGGGCAGCCGTGACTGGCCCGTGAGAACGGCAGCCGTTCCGCCCTCCCCGGGGGCTGCAGCTGAGTCCTTTCCTGTGCCCGAAAGCATGAGCGCTATCTGCAGTCTCCCCTTGCAGGTGCTGAGAAGAGCTGCCCGCGTTCTGCGGGTCGCAGAATGGCCGGAGGTGACTATGAGGAAATTCTCAAGTACTATGAATTACACGGAACAGTCGGTACAGGTGGGCTCAGTCTGTGAATGCAAACAAGTGTGTGTGATGTGTCCGCTCACCTCGGTGTTTATCTGAGAGATTAACTGTTACTTCAGAGTCTGCGGGTCATGTTTTGTCAGTGTATTTTGCGGGGCAGAACTGTGGAAATGTAACTGGAAGGTGGTGGCAGCAATTGTTTCTTCCTCTGGCAAAGATGCTACATGCTGTGCATATGGTATTTGCTTCAGAGTGACTGAGAATACGGATGAGAAAGCTGGTCACCATGCAGAGCTTTATACATCTCTGTTTCAAATTCTAGGTGGGT
Source organism: Edolisoma coerulescens (assembly GCA_013397115.1). Lineage (NCBI taxonomy): Eukaryota > Metazoa > Chordata > Aves > Passeriformes > Campephagidae > Edolisoma > Edolisoma coerulescens. Next base: position 28,151 of record VWZW01000579.1, on the reverse strand, counting down.
TTGCAAAGGTAAAACTTGGGCGACATCGTCTCACTGGTGAAAAAGTTGCAATAAAAATCATGGACAAGCTTGCTTTACAGGTAATCCAAAAGATACTTCAGAGTTGGTAACATGCTCTTCCTGTGGCATTCTCAGGAACGTGGGTGTGACCTGTTGCTGTGGGCTAGTGGCAGATGCTGTAGGCTTGAAAGAATTTTAACGGCACCACAAATCCTGTGTCCCCATGTGGAGAGGGTAATGTTCTCTGGCTGTAACACTGAGGCAGTTACAGCTTTAAATATTAAATAACTAAATAAACTACCGTAAGTCAAATGAAGTGCTGATGAGAATAGAAGCTATTGTTCATCTGCCCCTTTGGGTTTTACTGACCAGTGTGTGAGGAGGGCAAGTGAGCAGTGACAGAGCTGGTACTGGTTTGAGTTTGAGCAGTTCTGATGTGCAGGCTTACTGTGATATACTGACTGTCAAACTAACTGGCAATTCCATACCTTGCTGTTGTGATCTTTTAGGATGACTTGCCTCGTGTTAAATTAGAAATTGATGCCATGAAGGACTTGAGTCACCAGCACATTTGCCGGTTGTATCAGGTGATTGAGACACCCAAGAAGATATTCATGGTTTTAGAGGTAAGGAATGGCGTTTCTGCTGTGGCGAAGATCTCTGGGTTTAGCCATAGCATTAGGTGGTAGCAGAGTCCAAATGAAACAATTCTTAGAAAACCATCTCAATGGTGAGTGTGTCCAAGATGCTGTAGTTTAAAAATGAAGCTGACAGTGTGTTCTGTCTCATTGTAAAAGCCATTTTTCACTGTGTGCAGTAAGCAAAGTGACTTTAATTCTCACCTCACACTCCAAAATATAGCACCAGCAGGATATGTGGAACCTGAGAAGTGCCACTGAGTTGTCACCTTTGGGCAGTTTGTGTTGCCCGTGATGGTAGTGTGATATGGCTGTGGCAAGCATCAGGCAAGAGTCGGGCTCTTGGATCTGTTGCATGCTGGCCTGGGGCATGCCTGGTTGCTGCTGGGATAAAGCAGAGGGAAGGAAAGAGAAGAGTGCCTTCTTACTGTCCAGTGCTTATGTTTATGTTTTGATATCATGACTGTATCTCAAATGTATTCTTTTCTTCCTGCTTTCATGCAGTACTGTCCCGGAGGAGAGCTGTTTGATTACATCATTTCTAAGGACCACCTTTCTGAGGAGGAAGCTCGCTTATTTTTTCGTCAGATTGTTTCAGCAATTGCTTATGTGCACAGTCAGGGATATGCCCATAGGGATCTCAAACCAGTAAGTCTGAACAGGAGTCAGATTTGCACAAATACTGATGAAGACCTACTTTTATATGTCTGAATGGAGCTGTTATGCGTTGTGTCTTCTCTGTTCTCCTGTGCTTAGAGGTCTTTAGCTAACATTTGCTTAAAGTGTTATTTCTACTTATTTCTTTGTTCCTCAAGTGAGCTGGATGTAGCTGTATCTGAGGAAGGAGCTTCCTGTGGAAGAGAAGTAGAATAGTGCACTCCAGCTGAGAGTGGAGCAGACATGGATTTGACTTTGACTGTTGCTTAGGCATTTTTGCTATCTCCTTTATTCCAGCTTATGCCCAGGGAGAGTTGTTATGGTTCCTCTCTGTTGTGCAAGCTGTTCTGTTCTGACAGTCAAAGGAAAATGTGACTCCCACAACATAAACAAGTGAGAACTGGGCCGGGGGAGGGATGTGCCACAGGGCTGATCCTGTGGCTTTGCTGTCACCACAGGAATTAAGCGTGGGCTTAGGGAATGGAAGCATTGAGACCATTTCTCCTAGAAGGGGTTAGAAGTTTGCATGTTCAGAGACACTGATAACTGAGAAAAGCAAAATTCTTCGGGTACAGGCATTTTACTAGATGGCTCATGAAATCCTTGTCTCCAAAGAACTTCTCCCCAGGCAAAGCCTTCTCTGTACCTCTTGGAAGGATTTGGATTGTAGCTGGAGACCTGATGGATTCATAGGATTGTGAGATAACTTGGTTGGGAAGTGACTTCTAGTGGCTTCTGCTTTTATCTCCTGTTTAAAACACTGTCAGACAAAACTTCTTCATCCAGTCACATCTTGGACCTCTCCCTAGGATGAGGCAGCATAATGTTGCTGGGAAACCTGTTAAGCTCTTCACTTCCTTTTTTATGAGAAAGGCTTTTTCTTAGTACTAGACTGAATGTCTCCTGATGCTTGTTGACTGTCATCACCCCACCATATACTTATGTGGAGGGGCTGTCTCTGTCTCTATGCCCTCTTTGTAAGAATTAAAAGGCTGCCATGAGTTCTCCACTGAAGCTTTATCACCAATAGGCTGAAAAACCATCTGTCCCTCAGTCTCTCCTCATGGAACAAGTGCTCCAGCACCCTGGACAGGCTGGTGTCCATCCACGGAGCTTACCTCAGTTCGGTGTCTTTCCTGTGCTAGAGGGTGGGCAGAAACTCGATGTGTTGTTCTCACTGTGCTGAACAGCGGGCAAGTGGCTTCCCCCACTTTGCCAGCTCTGCTTCTTTTCACACCACCTGGGATATCACTGTCTGCCTTTTCTACCAGGGCAGGCTATTGCCTTACAGTTTTTGCTTTCTGTCTAGCAGCCCCTCAGCTCTTTCTGAGCAGGTAGGAGCTTGTATTCCTCACCTGGAATATAGGATATATTCATTAGCAGCAGGTCAAAATCTTCAGAGGAGAGCTTTAGGTAAATTCTGGCTGGTAATGGCAAGAAGAAATAAGGTGAAAGAAAATGTGATTTCTTGGATACTTGGTGTTACAAGTATCCAAGTGTTAATTGGAAGAATTCATTACCACTTTCTCTTTTACTAGGAAAATTTGCTGATTGACGAGGAACATAATCTGAAGCTGATAGACTTTGGACTTTGTGCAAAGCCAAAGGTAAGGGTGTCAGCTGCTCTCGTAGAGCAGAGCTAAGTCAGCTACAGTGCGCACATAAAAATTGCAGGTGTGACTTCAGGGTGCAGTGCAGAGCCTTGCCCTGAATTCAAGCTGTGTGTGTAGTTGTGTCCCACTGCTAATTGCTTGGTAGGGCTTTAACAGTGTGAGACAGTTTTACATTTTCTGATCAGAGTATCAGATTTTCTCCTCTTACACTTCATCTTTGATCCCAATATAAAGCACAGATTGCCTTGTGTGTAGAGTACCTACTCTCAAAAAGGCCTGTACTGTAAAGATTACATTGGTGTCCATTTTCCCCCAATAAGTTTCAATGGCATGTGTCATTTTCATAAGATTTGTCCATGTATGGAGATTGTGGATCAAATCAAATAGATTCCCCTCACCTTTACAAAGCCTCTGCATCCACATGGTTGTACTGAGTTGTTTACCAAATTTAGAGTTGGTTTCTAGATTACTGCTCTGTTTGTCGTCTTCACATATGAGATGGGTGCTGGTAAGAAGGAATTTAATAGGAAGAAGGTCTTACTGATCCAAAGTCCTCAGACTGTACTGGCAAGATGGTGGTCTAATACTCCTGATTTCCTGCAAGGTGCTTTAACTTGACTCAGCTAAAACAATGTCATCTCACTCTGATCTGCTTAGAACAAAGCCTAGGCTAAGGAATAACATGTTTTTAATAAGGAAGCATTTTAGTGGTTCTTCATGAAGTTATTGCATTAAATATTGATGTAAATATCCAACCAGCCTCATGCCCAGTAGCTCTTGGATTACTGATTCCCAAGTTCCATCTGTTTTCTTTGTGGTCACAAAGGGAAGTGTTCCTATCAAAGGAGGAGCTGCAGAAAAGGCTGCTGGGATAATATATGAAGGAGCAGCTTGGGATCTGAACATTTCTAGGATTCTCCTGGTCTTGGACAGTTTTTGCTTAGTGAAGCCATATATTACACCAAAGCAAAATATTAGGTGACTGTAGATACACAGCACTGGAAAATGAAGCCTCTGAGGCCTTTAATATGTTATTGCTAGAAGAAACTATATGTGTTAGAGCCAATGCTTCTGTGTCATAAGTTTTCTGTTTTGTTCTAGGGTGGCCTTGATTACCATCTGAACACCTGCTGTGGAAGCCCAGCTTATGCAGCACCAGAGCTGATTCAGGGCAAAGCATACATTGGCTCAGAGGTAGATGTCACAATTGTGGGTTAGGGTGGTTTTTTTCCTGCCCACCATGTGTTTAAAGGTGGTGAGATTCAGATATTCTCCCCTGGTGTCTTTCTTCAATGTCATGTTGCCCCAGTGGCTCTCAGAAGCTGTGTGACTGAGAGCAGTCACAGCCTGGAATAGCTCTTGACCACAGATTCTACACCTGGCTTCTTCATGTCTGACTAATCCCTCACTGTCCCCAGGTGTTGCTCAGCAAAAAATAACTTAAAATTCCTTCCTTCTACCATATTATTCCAAGCAGCAATTTGTTCTGTTAATTTCCCTATCCACGTCTTACTGCAAATTTCTGTGCAGTCTCTGTATCTGGTGTACTTTGCATTTGAAATCTTGTATGAAAACTTGTTCTTTGTACTGTGCAGTGTAGTAATAATTGGAGAGAAAAAAAACTGTGGCATTTATCCAGCTTCGATTCCATTTCTAGAACACTGGGGTCTGCTACATGCCCTTGTCAATCCATTCAAAATGCTGCAATTGCAATCTCCTCAAACTTCCTAACTGTCTGTGCTGTTGGGTAGAGTCAGTCTTTTTTCCTTTACATCCTTTGCACCACTGTCCCTGGCCTCTAACTCTTGCTTTCTTTTTGTTTTCCACAAAGTCAGTGCTTCTCAAACCTCCTTTATCTTTATGATTGAAGTGGGAGTTCCAGTATGAGGCATGTAGCCCTTGTCATGGCTATACAGAGAAGAAACAGAGGGGCTTCAAAGCTGATTGTAGCTGTACTGACAGCTGTCATAATCAGTAATACTTTTGAGTACAAAATCCCTTCTGACAAGTTTGATTTCCTTTTTCTCAGTGCAATCCTTGTAGGTTGAAGGTAATGCAGCGATTTGGTGACCTAAGGAGAGGGTAATGGTTTTACTAGTGCTCTAGTCTGAGTGAATTGAAAATTGTATGCTTTCACTTGGACTATAAGAGTTCTGTGCAGAGTTAAGGAGCCTACTTCCCATGAGTTGCATGTGGGCTTTGCCAAAGGAGACAATGTTATCTGTCCCTAAGCCATTTTAGACAGATGAGGCTTGTGAACTCTCACTTCTATTTTTTAGGCAGATATTTGGAGTATGGGAGTACTGCTGTATGCTCTACTGTGTGGCTTTCTCCCCTTTGATGATGATAATGTCATGGCTGTCTACAGGAAGATCATGGTAGGTATTGATGATGCTAGAACACATGAAGAGCAGGAATCACTAAGCATTATGGGAGATTTTTGCTTTCTGATGCCAGAAGCTGTTGAGCTGTGCCTTAAGCCAAAAGGCTTATCTGCTGAATTTTATTATGCTTTGCTACTCTTTCGATCAGTATTTTGTGGATTTGTTTCTGTTTTCCCTCAGCCTGTGCAGTACTCTAGCTTGGTCCTATAATACAGTAGAAAACTGAGTTTCAGGAAAAGCATTTCTTGCTAGCGGGCTGGACTTTTATATTGGAGTGTTTATCTGTCTTCTCCCTGTATTGTGTGGATTTACTAAAAATACTCTTCTTAAATGTCAGCCATTCTCATGTCTAGGAAAAGCAGGATTCTGCATCTGCTATTATGCTTTCCTCTTCCAAAAGGAGTTGGATAAATACTAAATAGTATAATTAAGTTACTGGTTCTTTCCCTGTAAACTCCTCCTGATTTGGCTAGACAGTGATGGTCCTCGTCACACATGCACCTCTGCCAGCCAGTTCTGAGCTGCCATAAAAATCTGTGTTGGTAAAGCTTGCTCTAAGCGAGTGGGATGATGAACAACAGTGTAGAGTAAGGGCTTTGGATTCCTCTACCTCATTCTCCTCTCCCCAAGAGTCTGGATAAGTCTGAAAAACCACCAAAAAAACCCTCCGTAAGAGTATTCAAGGACTACTTTGGCAGGAGGCAACTGACACTGGTTTGCACAGGGAAAGTTTTCAGGGTGCATAACAGTCTCAGCTCTATAAAGCACCTGATCTTTTCATCAAAGAGTGTGGATTCTGAATCTGGAACTGGAGTACACTTGAGTACCTTGACAGAAGATCTCTGGGAAGCTTAGTTTGAGTTGTTGGAGAGAACTTTAAAAAATTTTAGAAAGGAGAAAAAATAAGCAAAGACTATCTAATGCAAAGAGATTGTGTAAAGGTGCTAATGTTCAGATGAGATGCTATAAAAATTACGTGACTTCCCTACTCATATAGTCATAGAATATTTTGAGCTGGAAGAGAGCAATAAGGATCATCAAGTCCAACTCCCTGCTCTTTGCAAGACTACCTAAACGATATGATTAGGAGCATTGTCCAAATAATGCTAGCAAGCACTTAGAGTTTCTCAGTAAAACTGCTGGGTTGTCAATAGACTTGAGCTGCCATTCCCTCTCTGCTTGTGGTGTGAACTGTGTTGTCTGCCCAGAAGGTCAGTGTACATTGAGAATGTGTCCACTTTTAAGCATGCTGTCATAGGATGACAAAACCCTTTCTGGTGCTCATTACACCAAGATGCAAAACCTGGTAAATGATCCAACTGCTTAAGGCATTCATTGAGCAGAGAACTCAGATGTGAAATGGAGACCTTAATTAAGAATATCAAAGATGATTCTGTGTAGTTACAGGTGTCCAAAATGGACATGAACAATGAACTGAGTTGTTTGGAGTGACGGAATGTCTGCGTTAAAGTGAGCTGAAACAACAAATGAGGTTTTAAAGCTTAGTCTGGGGGCAGTCAAAAACCAATCATGTTGTGGGTGTTAAGATGTGTGCTTGCTATTTCCACTCTGAATTTGTTTTAATTTTATGTGGTTGTAAATTGAAAATTGTTTGAAATGAGGACACCCACTATTGTGGAATTTAACGTCACACATTTCAAACCCTGAAATTTATTGTAATCTCATCTTGAACCTGTTGCTCCAAGTCAAATCTGCTGCTTGAATCTAATTAAAATCATATGACTTACATGCAGTGTTAATTCCCTGGAATCTTCCACATCTCTTCATCTGTGAATACTTAAATCACTGTCTTGACTTTTTGACTGAAAAATTAAGCTGTGATGTAACTCCTGTAAAAAAAGATGTGCTTCTGGTATGACCTTATGTGCCTGGTAGATATCACAACCTATTTACCATCCAGTATTGCCTACAGTACAATAGATGAGAATTACTCTTTGTTATGTCATGTTCTGTAGCAGTATACTAAAAACAAAATGTAGATTACCTGTGTTACTTAGTTTCATAGTAAAGCTGTGTTGTAAAACAGCCTGCAGAACTACTCATAAATAACTTACTAGTAGTGTCTGTAAAGATGTAACTGAAATTCTTTCATCTGTGATGTCAAACTAATACATGCCGTGCTTAGAAATGTAGCTGCATATAATACCAACTATTTTGTTATTAAGGCATTTATCTGTAGAAAGAAAACTGCCATTTCAAAGTGATAGTTATGTTATTTGACAATGACTTTTTACTCCTTTTTATTTTTTTCTCAGTTTTCGTTGAGAAATAAATTATTTTTGGTGGTGAATTTGTTGGTTTTTAGGTACTGTTACACCTCATATCTGGGAGCTGTTTTCAATTTTCTTCTAATCAAAAATAAAAGAAAACCAACAGTAAATAATTATATTAAAAAAACTCACTTGCTAGATCTGTAACCTTTCTCCTGTCTACTGTATGAGATCAAAGGTTTAGCATTAGATGTCACCTATTCAAAAAAGAATATCTTAATACTGAGGGTAGTGTACTTTTAGTGTCTGAAATGTAGTGATTTTAATGAATCATCACATTTCAAAGTGCTAATATCAGTCATTCACATCCAGTATGTTTGCACTTCGGGAACTTCAGTACTGAGTTGATACGATGAACCAAGGCAGTGGAGAAAGGAGCAGATTAGATGCAAAGTGGGCGGAGATGCAAGTGTCACACAAGCAGAGTGGGTGAAAACTGGTGCTGGTGATTCAAACATGGCATTTTCCTGACTAATGCTGCTGGGTCTTAGTACTGCCATGATATTTATGCGAGTCATTTTTAAGGCTGAGTTCACATGTTCCTGATGGGTTTTTTTTTTTTTTACGAAGTACAGATGTCACTATTGTCCAAGTAATCTAGTAGTTCCTTTTAAGCTTCAGTGTTAGTTCTAAATCCTCTTCTTTTTCACAGAGAGGAAAATACAGTATTCCAAAGTGGCTCTCTCCTAGTAGTACACTGCTCCTTGACCAAATGCTCCAGGTAAAGGTATTGTTTCTGTTCAATAGATGTATAAAGTACTGTTGCATTGGTTCAAAACATTACATTAATAAAATATTTAAAAAGCATTCTGTGTTTAAATAACAAGTTTAATTCTTACAAATTTTTGAAGAAAAGATTACTATTGCCTTCGGCTGAAAAATCTTTGAGAAAAATGTTTGATTACAAAAATTATTAAGCAAAGTTTAAATGATTTACAAAGTCTTCAAACACCATGTGTTTGGTTGTTCTTAATGTGCTATAAAAACAAGAGCTGTTTTGTAGCCCAAATATACATTTGGGCTACACCTAAAGAATCTAGCCAATGCTGCATATCCCTGGGAGATCTGTTGTAACTGTATGTTCTATAACTGCTCTTCACAGCTAAGGTCTTTGGGTGTGAGCTTCCTTTTGGTGAAGCTCTGACACAGTATTGGTTTCTGGTTTTGTCCCTAATCATCCCAACATTCTGTGTAGAAGATGAATTGTTTCCTCACTTTTTCTCCACAATTTAAGTATCGCTTTGATTTTTATTGCCCACCAGGTCGACCCAAAGAAGCGGATTACAGTCCAGCACCTGTTAAGTCACCCTTGGCTCATGCAAGGTTTTTCTGATGCTGTTCAGTGGCAAAGTAAATGCCCAGTAAGTACTCTGGTCAGATGAATACTAAAGCATTTCATGTAGTATTTGCTGCCTTACTACCATCCTCATGGTGCGTGGTATGAAATTATTTGTTCCAAGATGAGCTTTGAGATGGCTGTGGTTCTTTTCTGATTCTTTTAGCTGTTGAAATATTATTACTTGCTCTTGATTTCTCTTGAGGAGAAATTTCAAATGTGTTTTCATCATATTCTGCAGCTGAATCTGCAGAATAACAGAATTCTCATCAAAATGTGAAGTACTTCCACATATGGATGACCAGCTCCTTCTCTAGGCTGCTTGAGCAATACTTCATATAATGTGCAAAACATATATTCTGAGGGGCATGCTAGATGTGATTATGTTTTATCTTGTGTGTAGTCCTCAATGAAAATTTGAATAAAAATTCAAATTTCATTGAAAGAATATTCATCCTGTCTCTCTATCACTTGTTTTACTTGTGTGAGAGACGAAGGCAGTATGGAGAGGAAAAAATCCAAAATAATCTGGCTGTCAGCAGAAAGTGCTGAGAAGTTCCTGGGTGTTAAGAACCAATGCTTCCCATTGCCACCAGATGCCACTGTTACCCTCGGTAAAAACAGTTTGACTGTGCTCGCACCATCAGTGCCAGCTGGCTCTCGTAGAGATGGGCATGGCTCGTAGCTTTGGATATTTATAGACAGATGAAAGCATAGCTTCTGTTCTAGTAAAAACCTTAGCTGCTTTTGGATGGCTTATTTGAATTCATAAGCTCTCACCTGTGAGGAGCCAGGCTGTGAAGTTGTTGAAGTTGTATGACTTTTTTGATCTGCTTCCTACAATGTTTAGCTGTGATGCTAAACATATGAAATACAAGGTCTAAAATCATCGTTGACCATTGACTCAGCCCACTGGGTTTCATGACAGTGCCACTGTCAGATATGGATTATGGGGCAACATGAAAACCTCGCAGTTCAATATCCATTGTGTTCTTGCAGCTGGAACATCTTGATGAGGACTGTGTAACAGAGCTTTCTGTGTTTCATGAGCAGAGCAGGGAGACTATATTGCAATTAATAACAGAGGTAAGAAGTATATGTGAGTAATTTACAGTAATTAAATACAATAATAGAGTAAATAAATGTACTGTGTTAATAGACCAATACTTATATATTCTCAAGTATGACATTTTACACACATTTCAGATTTAAGGAGCCCTGCAGAACTCTAGAATCTGGCTGTAGCTTGTAACTACAGGCTACTGGTTTGGAAGTTCAAATTTGTTTATTTCTTTTTCTCCTTTAATTGTGGTTTTCATGTTTCCTAAATCTTACTGTTATTTCCCACTATGGTAAAATCCTTCTGGATCTCTGAAAGGCAGAATAGACTTGTAGAAAATTATAGTTGAACAAGAGGTACCATTTGCTGGGTTAACTCTTTGCTTTGAAATGGTTCAATAAGGAGTAGAAAAAGAAAAAAAGATAAAAATATCAGAGCAACACCCAGGCAGTCTACAAAATACAGGGTTTTTTATTCACAGATTTTTAAAAATAGTGAGTATGTTTAGTCATTTTTGACTACAAATGACAAAAGTTGAACTGAATACTTCCAGAAGAATTGTGCAAATGTTAGCAATAACATTGCAGGCTGCAGAAAAGACTTAAAGCATGATGTGGACTCCAGCTTTTACCTGAATCTGAAAATTCTTCCTTAAAATTGAATTTTCTGCTTCTTTGTACTTGTTAGCAGTGACAATAGTTTGGGGTTTTTTTTAACACTTGGGTTTTCCACATAACTGTAGCAGAAACAGACTTTTAAAATGTGTGTGATACTTACAATAGATTTGTGGAGTTAATTCTCCTTGTTCTTCAGTTACAGCAAATAATCAGAATAATCTGTCTACAGAGGGAAAAGTCCTTCCAAATAGGTTTGTGATATTTGTATAGTCCCTTACTGGAAGACTTCTAATCCCTCATAAATTATTCAAACTAACTGTGCTACGCTGCAAACCCGTCAGAAGTGGTGTCTGTGTTCCTCACACACACACAGAGTTGCTGAAAACCATGCAAAAATTTGGCACTTGGGGAAGAATGGGCAGGAGTTACTTCCAACAAATTTGTACTCTGGCTGAAGTATGGGATAAACTGAATTATTAGGTTTGCATTCACTTCAGGAGATAGATCCTTACTCCAGCATTTCCATGCTACTGCATGAACTACAAACTAACTTGGAAAGAACAATCAACATAATACCTTTTTCTTGATCTCAGACACATAGTGCAAATCACTTGAAGTCTGAAATTACACTTACGGGTAACGAGGGTTGCATATCAGGTAGAAAAACTTGTAAAGACGTAGAAATTTTCAGAAGGCTGAGCTTGACTTGTACTTGCAATGTGTCCAAAGAGGAGATTAAAGTACAAAATAGTCTTTGTTTCTTCCTGACCCCACAGTGGAAATATGACCACATGTCAGCAACATACCTCTTGCTTCTATCCAAGAAGGCTCGTGGCAAGCGTGTTCGTTTAAGGTTTCCATGTCTAACGGGGCATGCCAGTACCCTGATGTCGACAGGCCTTGAGGTAAGCTTGAGTTCAGCCGGACAGCATCTTCCTTAAAATCCTGCTCTCCATTCACAAAGCTCTGCCTGGAGAAACATTCTGGTGCTCTAAACATCAGGAAGAGAAAGTGACCCTGAGTTTAGCTCAGCTGGTTAGAGCATGGTGCTAATAACACCAAGGTGGTTTTGATGCTTGTATGGCCCATTCACTTAAGAGTTGGACTTGGTGATCTTTGAGGGTCCCTTCCAACTCAGAATATTCTGTGATGTACACAGTCAGCTGAAGTCTTGGTCAGTAAACAGTTCAGTCTTCTCATTAACGTGATTTAGCAAGCTGGGCTGCTTCTATGGATTGGCTTTACTGGAATAGCCATCTGGGAGGATATGATGCAAAGAATCCATCCTTGTTAATGGGCTCAAATCCCCTGTTCTCTAGCCTGGGTGATCATTCCAGACCTTGTTCTGTGACGACTAGCTGCACTTTATGTTTGTCTTTATGTATTTTTGTACCTTGCGGGTTGCATTTAGTAAGGAAAATTTTTTGATACATCATGGTATGTCACCTGGGCGGTGTGCTCTGACAAGACATGGGCACTATGTGAACTGGTGGTCAAATCAGAGGGAGTCATCCCTTTTTCATCTGTTTCTCTTGAGAACATAATCCTAGAGAGGACGCTGTTTACTTTGAATAAAGGAAATGTGTTGCTGCTGTTTTTCTGATGATGGGGATTCTGAAGCAGTTTTGTATAACTTAGGGGTATTTCTATTCCTGTAGTTTGATAGCGATAGGGCCCTTCAGAACATGCTACAGTTGCTAAACTCCTTGCAATGTCGTATATAATATGCAGCTATATGTGACATCAGTGATACTAGTCTATTCAACAAATTCCAAAGCATTCAGTGAAATTGCAGACTTGTGTTAGCTGTTCCTCCTAGAGACAAAACATCTGTGAAATGGTCTGAGTGTGCTGCTTTCTGTGTAGAGGCAAGCACTCAGAATAAATAAGTTTATGTGTTTGATTCAGTTGTGTGTAAATCGTTTCAGTTCACCCGTACAGCTTTTTTGAGATGAGCATTCTAGGGTTACTAGAGCTGCATAATAGATCATGAATCGTAAGTGTCCCGGAATATGCATAATGTGATTTCCATGATCATGGTGGGTTAGCCTTCTACACGCCGATGATTAAGGTGGAGGTTCACTAGGTTCAATTGTGCTAATACTGTGAAGATACTTCATCTCTAGTGATGTCCAAGGTAAATTGGCAAATGCTACTAATTAACATATGCATTATGCCTTCCCAGGTGATGGTGAAATTCATGTCTACACAATACAGCAATCCATTAGTCCTCCTGGAGTGCCCAGGACACATTTAACTTGCCTGAGTGTAGCTACTGGATGAATATCAACTGAATTTGCCAAAACACCCAGCTAGCAAAGCTCTCTAGCTGGACCTGGTCTTAGGTGAAGACAACTAAGCAAACAGAACCTTTAACTTAGTCATTTCTGAATTTGGCACAAGCTTCTACATACTACTGCTTGATTTCAATATTGCAAAATATTCACAGTGCCATGAATTACATCTAGAACACAGTAGCCAAGGTGTCCTAATCATGCATTCATCTTTAATGGAATATAATTTCAACTACAGGATCAGCCTCCTAGCTTCTTGTAGTTAGGAACCCTCTGGTAAGGGCTTTTGAGTATGGCATCATAGAAGCCTCTGGCAGCTTATCAGAGCTCTCTATTCCAGTAGTAATGAGAGATCTGTTCATTGTGATGTGCTTGATATGGGGCAGCAGAGACTTACTTGCCAGCAGAACATAGCTTACTAAAATGCCATTCCAGCTTCCTAAAACAGTACCTATTCCAGCCAAAGACTGACAATTTAAAATGACTGTGTATGGTTTCACTGAAATGGTATGAAATAAGTCCTTGGGAAGAGTTTCCTGTAAATGACTAAAGGTGTTAGAAACTAAGGATGCTTTGATATATATCTGCTTGTATGTGGTCTGAACCATGAAGGTTAGCAACCTTGGTTGAAGCTATAAATCCATTGCTTTAATAAATGACAACTTTTGCAGGGGCAGAGCTAGCCAGGTGAAGGGTTCCAAATGCTAGTTCCAATTAGTGTTGTGGATTCAGTAGTCATATGTTTTGGATATATGTGTTTACCTTTATCCAGCCCCCTTTCAAACATTACTCCATTCTTCTCTTGGATTCTTTCCAGATTATTAGGGCTTTTGGTAAAAAGAGGTTGTGGTCCAAGCCTTGAATTCAAAGGTGGGTATTTTTGTGAGTTGCTTCTCTTCTTGACACAGGTCAAGAAAGATGATTTGGCAATGGTGCTTTGAGAACAGTTACACATCTGCTTTTGATACAAATGACAAATCAACAACAATATTAAAGTCATATTATAAAACTTAAGTCACTGTCATGGGAACTTCCCTTATTAGCAACTTAGAAAGAAATTAGATTTAGACTTCAATGGCAGTCTTTTCTGACAAAATCTTACTTTTAAATGTGCTGTGGAATCTCAACTGAGTATTTCCTTTCAGTCTGAAAAAACTGTGGTGTGTGAAGATGTGTGTGCCAGACTGCAGTGAAGTACCATGTGTATTTGTATTAATGCAATTCACAGATACAGCTTCACTATTTGAAGAATCTCTGTTAGAAGAATTTACTATAAATACTCATGGAATGAAGCAGGTGTTTGATATAGTGTTCTTCATCCAAAAGCTCATATTCTCATTGTACATAAAAATTATTGTATATGTAAATGTTTGGTAGACCCTAGCCTAGTGGTCATTATTAGTTACAAACTGAGTAAAGAAGTGTTTTAAATATATAGCTGAACATACATTGTGCCTTCCTCTAGCTGTAGGTAATTTGACTAAAACTTGAGCTTTGGGCATCTGGAAAATGAGTAAATAAGGATTTTAAAACCAACAGGAAAAAAATAAGGTACAACAAACAAGGTCTCAGACCTAGGCTAGAGCTGGACAAGAAGTGCAACCTGTCTGTATTGGGCAGGAAAATCAAATGAAGCAATTAAAATTTTACAATTAAGCCAAATGAAAATTCCTAGCTGTGCTTAGGTGAGTTGGTGAGTAATAGTCTTAAATGTACAAGCTAAAGAATTTAGAAGAGCAGGTAAAGAAGTGGCAAATTACTTGGCAAACCTTATGAGCAAATTATGGAGGGAATCAGGAGTATTGAAGAGTTTTTACTCTATAAATTGCTCTATAGTCAAGCATTGTATGGTATTTTTAACCTGCTTCAGAATTTCCCTGTCTGTAACATTCCTGAATGTGATCAGAATAGAGCAAGGGATAACTTCTTTCTTTTCTTTACATCTCCTGTAGCATTCAACACCTGATGCCCAACTGGAAGATACAGAATTCACAGTGTCAATTCCGGTGACAAGAAAAGTGGCATCAAAAAAGCATAAAAACAAAGAGAATGTTGAGACAGTGTCAGCTTTTGGAAAAGAAATGCCCTTTGCACTTCCTGCTCCAAAGACTCCTTTTGCAAAGAGTCAAATTGAGACACAGGTACAAGCCACTCCCCTTAAGGCACCTGCTTTCAAAGGTATGTAGAATGTAACTAATGAAAGCTTGGAACATGTATGTTGCTTGGGAATCACTGAAAGTCAAGTAGGAGCACAATACTTGTTCATCCCATACATCTGTTTTTGGAACACTTGACTTTTTTTGCCCTATGCACCACGCTGGTTCTTCTAGTACATCTGCTGGGGTGCTGCAAGAGTTTTAAACTATCCATCAGGGCATGTTATTTGTGTGTTATTTACAAGAGTCATTGCTGCTCTCAATTATCATGTGTGAGCCCCTTTTGGTACACCCTAACATGGAGACAAGCACTGTGTTCTTAAAGCTTGCACCTGGTTCCACTTTTCCATGAAGATTGAGATCACAGTTTCCTCAACACTATTTTTCCTTTGTGATTATCTTGAATGAAAATAAAAGCATACTTTTAGTTAAATCTGCTCTAATTGCTGCTTCTAAGAGAAATCTAACTTGGATTTCTTATGGTTGCATATCAGCATTTTCACAGGAACAGTCCACTGTAGCACTGAAAATGCTTCTGTTAACAACATGTAGGTCTTGCAGCTATGCAAGAAACCACAGAAATCTGTGTAAATTATTAATCTGTCAGCTTTTCTGAGTCACCAGAAATTTCTGTCATCAGCCCGTCTAGTCATGTACATATCCCATATGTACATTGCCACTTCTTTCAATGATTACCATAAAAGTTTTAGTGTTGATACTGTAAATTCTAACTCTGTCCTTCAAATGCCAAGGGCTCCTTGCAATAGGAGGCTCTTTAGTTTCAGGTGCTAAGGAGCATTGTTCAGGAACAGTAAGTCTTTGCAGGCTGATTCAAGGAATAAGGGATTTTGAACACACTGCTGTTTAATGAGATCATTCATAAAGAATAACAAAACAAAGACTAGTTAATGAGTTTGCTTTAAGATTGTATGTGATAACTTGTAACATCTGACGTCTGTGTATGTTTGAAAACAAAAGAGATACTATCTGAAATGGGCAATGTAGAAACACTTTTAGCTGATTTATTTAGTGACATTTCTCAGGATTGAACAAAGAATGCTAATTCTTTGATGCCTTGAAAGATCTTTGATTCAGGGAATAGAAAAGTGGAAGCATCCACTGGAAATTTTGAGATTGTTTGTCTGGAGTCAGGTGCAATTCTGTAGAGAGCTGAAACTTTGAACATTGAAGTTTGGTTTAATTGTGACAACTTGTTTGCTGACTGTTTCACTTGGTGCTTCCTCCTGCACCTTTAAAACCATGCTCTGCAGACACTGACTTCTTCAGCTGTTGTGTAGCATGTACGTTGTGTATTAAACATGGCTATATAAACTTACACCCTTCACATAAGGGAAACGGATTAGTGAAGAATACAACTACTCGATGCAGTAGATTGCTCAGTATTTATTCATGGACCAGTGGCAGAGCAAGAAAGCAATTCTAATCCTCAAATTTCTAATACTGAACTGCATTGGTTAGTCTTAAGGTTTGACTTGTAGAGCCCGTGGGAAATCAGTCACAGTTTTAATTTGTAGAGTAGAGGCAGTATTAAAAACATATTTTATAATTCCCAAAATACAGACCTGAGATAGAAAAGGGGGTCTGGTGTTAGAAATAAATTATTAATGATGAGACATCGTCACTGAAGAAAAGAAAATCCTTTTATGCAAAGACATACCTGGTTTGGCTTGGATGTTTTCTTTCAGAGAGTCCATTCACTGCAGTCACTCCAATTAAGAAACCCACAAACCCAACAAATGCAGATGAATTGGCAGAAGCTGAGATTCTTCCTGAAAGAAGGTAAGTGTCCAGTTATTTGTGTACATTCCTGATTTAGAGCAGGACTACCTTAATCCATGTGCTGCCTAGGAAGCCTTGTTGCAACAGCAAGCTGCTGTTCCTATTCTCCTGGTGAAGACCTTCCTAAAATGTCTTTTTACAGTCACTAGAAAACAAGGTAGAGAAAAATTTTCAAACTATGTAACTCAATATCACCTATTTTTCATTATGTTGCTGCCTTCTTATTCCATGTCTCCAAAGGACTTCAATTTCTAGATACATCTCTGGGTTTAAACTTCAGCAGACTTTCAAACAGGAACTTCTATAATACACTGCACTTGATTTCATTTTCTTTGTTCTGCCATGTCTGGTAATATTTTAGTGACATCTCTGAAATAATCAGTTTTTTTAACACTGAGGGAAAAATAATGGATTGATTTGTTCATGTAACAGGTGTCAGTCAGTGGAATTAGATCTCAACCTTGCACTTGTGGATAGCAACCAAAAGAAGAGAAAAGCCAAAATATTTGGAAGTCTTGAAAGAGGCCTAGATAAAGTGATCACAATGCTTACACCAAGCAAGAAGAAACGATGCACTAGAGACTGTCCAAGGAAACTTAAGGTATGGTTGCTGCAAAGGTCTTACATAAGAACAAGTATTATTATAATATTAATCAAATATATTAATTATATCTTAATTATTATCTTACAATAATTATGATTTAAAACATCTAGTAGCTTCAGAAACGGTTCTGTGAAAACTTCTGTGACCTGTCTTGCCTGAATTCTACAGTCAAGTGCTCTTACCGCATCACTGATAGCAATACAGTGCCCCAGTTATCACATTCAGTTATCTGTTAGTCTGGGTTCAGGCAACAGATCCAAGGAGGAGGTTGGCCATTGCTGCTTATAGCCCATCTAAACCAATTGTGAAGGAAGCAGCATGGTTGCAAAGGAGCCCTACCTGACAGTTTTAAGTTATGTTATTTCTATAGAGATCCCCCACTAAAAACCTGGCTTCTTTCTACTGGAGAAAAGGCTACTATCTGCACAAAGTGTGCACAGGTTGATGGCCTGTTGTGACAGGCGGCTGAATAACGAGAGACAGTTAACAGGCTGTGCAGTATTAGAGGGGCTGAAGTGGAGATAGTCATGGCTTCGGGACCATCCACCTACAACGGATACCACTGAGCAGGAGACACCTTGGGCCCTTGTGACCCGCAAAGCCAGTGCTCCAGTTGAACTTCCACACTCTGCAACATTCAGACCAAAACCAGATATGATGCTTTAAAGGTTTTAGATGTCTAAGGGCAAGGTTACCATAAAAAGAAACATTGAGTCCTTGCAGTGGGTGACTCTCTGATAAAGGGCACTGAGACACCCATCTGCTGACCTGATAAAGAGCCACAAAAAGTTTGCTGCCTACCAGGTGCTAGGATCCATGATGTTGCTGAGAGGGTACCCCAGCTTCTCAGGAGCATGGACTACTACTTGCTACTGCCTTATCCTCTGGGTAACAAATGATGCTGCAAGCCAAACAACAGACAGGATCAAGGAAGACTATTAACACCTAGTGAGGCAGGTGAAAAACATTGGTGCCCAAGTCATCTTCTCACAGTTAGAGAAAAAGGGACAGCCAGAAGCAGATGCATAGGGCAGATCAACATCTGGCTTCATGGCTGGTGCCATTGAGAAGGCTTTGCCTTTTATAACAATGGGTTGTACTTCAATGATTATAGCCTGTTAAGCAGAGGTGGGATTGATCCACCTGTCTAAAGCAGGCAAGAGAATCTTTGGCAGCCCCTTGGCCAATTTGGAGAGACAGACTTTAAACTGAAGGACTTGGGAGTGGGGTTCAAAATGGCAATGCTTGTGCCATTGCTTCCTCCTGGTGACTAAGTGAGACCAACCAGTGCAGTGACAGATATTCCTTGGCTGCCTCTCGAGATGAGGATCAAAGGGCAGACCACACTAAGGGTATGTATGGCTGTGGTGATTGCTCTTACACCTTCTGTGCAACCCAATTGCTTGGTGACCTCTATGAAATGCCTGGACACAAACATGGGCAGTACAGCTTGGGCAATAAACAAGAACTAGAAATCTATGTATGGTCACAGGGCCATGATCTCATTGTAATGACAGAACATGGTGGGATAGCTCACGTGACTGAAATGTTGTCATGGATGGCCAAGTCAGTATGATGAGGTAGTAGAGTTGCTCATTATGTGAGAGACCAACTGTAATGTATTGAGCTCTGCCCAGGGTCAGGTGAATGAGTTGAGAGTTTATAGGTGAGAATTTAATGGAAAGGTTTAAATAGGTGACACTGTTGTGGATGTTTAGTATAGTCGACCTTATCAGGAGAAGGAAGTTGATGAGCCTTTCTGTGAACAGATGGAAGTAGCCTCATGATCACAGGCCCTAGTTCTCCTGGGGGATTTCAGCCACCCTGATATTTGTTGGAGGGACAACATGACACAGCACACAGAGTCCAGGAAGTTCCTGCAGATTACTGAAGATAACTTTTTGACACAAGTGGTGGAAGAACCAACAAGGAACGGTGTGTTGCTGGACGTTGTACTAACAGACCAGGAGGGACTGAGTGAGGATGTGAAGGCTGTAGTGACCTTCACTGTAGTGACCATGAAATAATGGAACATGGGATCTGTGTGCAGGAAGCAGAGTGGTAACAGGACTAGAACCCTAAACTTCTAGAGAGTTAACTTCAACTTCTTCAAAGATCTACTTAGAGGAATCCCATGGGATGGGGCTCTCGAATAGAAGGGAGTCCAAGAAAGCAGGTCAATATTCAGGCATCACTTCCTCCAAGCTCAAATCCAGCATATCCCTGTGATAAAGAAATTAGGCAAAGGGGGCAGGAGATGTGCCTGAATGAGCAGGGAGCTTCTAGCAAACCTCGAATGGAAGAAAGAAATGTATGAGATATAGAGAAAGGGACAGGCCATGTGGGAGGACTAGGAACATTGTCAGAATATGCAGGAATACGAGTAGGAAAGTTAAGGCCCACTTGGAATTGATTCTGGCAAAGGATATCAATGAAAACAAGAAGGCATTCTATAAGTACATCAGCAGCAAAAGTAAGATTAGGGAAAATGTGGGGTTGCTCTTAAATCAGATGGGTGTCCTGGTAATGAAAGACACAGAGAAGGCAGAATTACTGAACGCCTTCTTTGCCTCAGTCTTGAAGCTGGGTGTCTGGCTGATCTACCTGGAGGCTGTGATGTCATTCAAGTGGGAACTTGATAGGCTGGAAAGCTGGGCAGAGAGAAACCTAATGAAGTTCAACAAGGGCAGGTACAGGTCCTGCACCAGGGGAGGAATAACCCCAAGTACCAGAACAGATTTGGAATGACCTACAAGAGACCAGCTCTGTGGAGAAGGACATGGGGGTACTGGTGGATATCAAGTTGACCATAAGCTGACAGAGTGTCCTGGGGACCAGGAGGGCCAGGGGGATCCTGGAGTGCATCAGGAAGAGAATGGCCAACAGGTCAGGGAGGGGACCTTTCCCCTCTGCCCTGGCCAGGTGAGGCCACATCTGGGGTGCTGTGTTCAGTTCTGGGCTCCATAGTTCAAGAAGGACAATGAGTTGCTGTAGAGGGTCCAGCGGAGGCCATAAAGATGAGAAGAGGCTGGAGCATCTCTTATGAGGAGAGACTGGGAGCTGAGCCTGTTTAGTCTAAAGAAGAGAAGACTTAGAGGGGATCTCATCAATCCATATAAATACCTCAAAGGGTTGTCAAAGGATGGTGCCAGACTCTCTTCAGTGGTGCCCCGTGGTAGGATGAGGAGCAATGGCCATAAAATAAACCACAAGAAGTTCAACCTCAACATGAGGAAGAATCTCTGTACATTGCGGGTGGCAGCACACTGAAACAAGCTGCCCAGGGTGGTCATGGAATCTCCCTCTCTGAAAGCATTCCAAGCCCACCTGGACACATTTCTGTGTCACCTGCTCTAGGGTACCCTTGGCAAGGGGATTGGTTTGCATGATCTCCAGAGGTCCCTTCCAACTCTAGTGATTCTGTATACATCACTCAAATGCAACTTAAATACTTCAGAAGCTATATAAGGAAAAATTTGTACTTGAAACTGTAAGGCAACAGGTTTGAAAAATATAATTACCATGAAAGAGGGCAGGTTGTTTACTGAGGCATAAGCAGTTGTGTAGAAGCCAGTGATGTGTCCCTTCAGCTGACTGGCTGCTGTGATAATTGGGGGATGTTGAAGCATTTGTCACTGTGGTTAGCTGTTCTGAAACTTCCTTAGTGAAAACTTTTTGCAATGTCTTCAGTTTTAGGAGAGAGATTTTTTTTTTTTAATTCCTTACATTGTTTTAACAAACTGACTACTTTTAGGCGCACTGTAACATTACCACCGCTCATCTACTGAATCCAGACGAACTGTTGAATGAAATAATCATCGTTCTTTCAAAGAAGCATGTGGAATATGTTCAGAAGGGGTAAGTATAAAATATGACTTCAACTTCTATTTGTCTAAATGGTCGCTAGTCCAGTCCTTAAAAAGCAAAGTATTTAAACTTAGTTTCTTGACCCCATTGTAAAATAATCTTTATAGAAAGTGTAGAAAATGAAAGTGTTGAGAAATGAATGTGTGCAACAAAACCTGCCCACACAGTGCAAAACTATGTTAAGTGTGTTTTAGCAGAACTCTTTCACCAACAGGTATAAACCAATAGTACTAGGGTAACTCTTAGAAAAATTTTAAATACAAAAAGTTGTTTTAGGTATAGTCACATGACCAAATGGGATAGTTTTGGAAAATAGTGTGGATACCTTTTAACTCTCATTCTTGGTAGTTAAAAGACATTGGCCTTTAGGCAAGAGGTCAGTGCATTTTAAAAGGTGTGCAGAAGCCACACACCTTTTTGTGGATTATTTGAATTTGTACTGTTTACTAGCTAAACTAAGCTACTCATTGGTTAGATTGGTTCTTACTTTTGATCAAAATGAATGACTATTTTCTGAGCTCCCAATGCATGAAACAACCATTGTGCTCACTTTTCAATATGCATTTTCTCAAGTTCTTGAGTATTTCAGTGATGGGTCTTGGTAGAACATGAGAGTATACATCAACCTCTGATGCATTTCCAAACTCATAATCTGGAAGGATGCTAGATTGCACATCAGCACGTGGTCCCCTTGCAATGATTCAACGTCTGCATTCAGTTTTTCCTATTTTCACACCAGCTGAGCTGTAACCAACAGAAATGAGAGTGATCTTGTCTAGGAAAAACATGGGAACTTTCCATCAATCCAGCTCTGAGGATGGGGGTCTTTGGCTAGCAGGGGTTCCTGTGGCGTGGTGGGACATTGGTGCTGCGTATTGGTTCCAGGGCATAATGGTAAATATAGTGCCCAGAAACTACACTATTCACAAAGCTCTCAGGTGACTAAATAGTGGATTGCTTCACAGTATTCTAAACAGCAATGGGATATTTTCTTTAATGTGCTTTCATTAATTTAAAATTGCATTACAAAACAAATATGAAATGGTTCAATGAATATTCTGTGTTCCCTTCTGTTTTACAGTTATACCTTGAAATGTCAAACACTGTCAGATTTTGGTAAAGTAACGATGGAGTTTGAGTTAGAAGTGTGTCATCTCACTAAGCCTGAAGCAGTGGGTATCCGACGACAACGGCTTAAAGGTGACGCCTGGGTCTACAAGAGGCTGATGGAAGACATCTTATCTAGCTGCCAAGTGTGAGTGGCAGAGTCTTTTATCACGATGTTTCAGAAAGGTCTTTTCAGAGAAGTAATTCTTTGTCACAGTCACAGCTATATGTGAAAAATCTGTCATCTTGGGTTTTGTACATATTCTTTCTGTATGCTTCCTTTAATATTAGGTTTATAATAAATGTTCTGCAACTGCAACTTTTTTGAAGCAAAATTCTGTAAGCCGTTCCTTTGCTTACATATTTTTCACATAGCTGGGTTAAAAAAGTACTGGTGTTTATGTGCTGAAGCTTATTGTGGGATGTCTTCAGTTATCAAGTGCATGGTGCACAGTAATAATCATTTGCATAATTCTCTTCCTGTCTCTGCTTAAGTAGGATTTATTGAGATCATTAACTAAGTCACAGCTGTGGTTCCCAGAGTTACACTATATGCTCAGTGTTGTACAAAATAGGACGGGCTTCAATAAATGTGAAGTCAAGAGTGCTAGGATTTAAACTGATCCCATATAAAGCATTGCGCTATCTCATTATGAAGCCTCAGTGATGCTTAACAAGGCTGTGCACTTTCTGATGCTTTTGTGTTAACGTGGTGATATGAGGATTGCTGAAGAACAGCACCACCTTTGAACTGTTCAGAATGGAGAAGGCATTTGTAACCCAACTGTCTACAAGGAATTCAGTGATACCTTTAAGAGAACTTAAGCACCAAAAATAAAACTTGAAATATGCAGAACAAGCAAGAACATCTAAGAGTTGGTTGGGGGGTTGCAATCATACCTTAAAAACAGTTCATATCTCCCTATGTTTGTGCTGGGTGTCGTGTGGAGTGTTTATTTCTGCGTTTAGTTGTGCTACAGCAGAAACCACACCAGGCTAAGCCCAAGCAGCAGCAGTGGGAAGACACATGTTGAAGCCTTTCTCTATGCAAAGACATCCAGTAATATCTAGACAAGTTGATGGTGTGCTGCAGCTTTTTCGTAAACTGGAGTTAACTGCCATATGCTGCTTGTAAATCCCATGGTATTGCCCCTTAACTAAAGCCTGAGGCACATCCACCCAAGGGTTGGGTGGGTGAGAGAGCTGAGTATTGCTGAAAGCTTGCAGTGACAGACCTGAGGTAGGGCTGCTAATGAAAGCTAGCTGCTTGTTCTCTGTGACCATTATGTCAGAAACTGGAGGGTTATTTTGTCTGTATCAAGATAGAAGCATCCATCAATTTTTTTTCCAATGCCAAGTTGTCCATTTGCTTTGCATAGACAGGTAAAGGAACAGGAAAATTTTTAGTGGATTTCAAGAAAAAGTAGAAATGTTTGCAAGGAGGGAGAGCAAAGAGAGAACTGCTGCTCCTTGAAATGTTTCTGGTCAAGAACCTTTTAGATGCAGAAGGGACTAGCAGGAAAAGCAGGACAGCATGAACAATGACAAAGACCCACCTGAGAGATGGTAAGAGAGGTAGTAACGAGAGCCAGGGTTGGTTGGTCATAGTAATTGATCAGAGAGTGTGGAACATGGTCATGTTCACTCTGGAAAGGTTATCTAATCAAGGACCTTGTCAAATGGGATACTACGGAAAAGTGGGAAAGTCAGAAATTAAAATGGAGGGATGCAAATCTGACAGACAGTCCTGCGAGAAGAGTAGGATTTGATGATTATGAGTCCCT
This sequence comes from Edolisoma coerulescens, assembly GCA_013397115.1. Lineage (NCBI taxonomy): Eukaryota > Metazoa > Chordata > Aves > Passeriformes > Campephagidae > Edolisoma > Edolisoma coerulescens. The sequence continues at coordinate 3,943 of VWZW01000579.1, read as the reverse complement.
TCAACTTGACACATTTTGTGATTCTAGTCTGTGACAGAAAGACAAGAAAACAATCCTGTCAGTCACGGAAAATGCAGGGGCTCTGGGGAAACTGCATCAAAATGGAACTTTGCACTTGGTAAGGCTGGAATCTTGAGGGTCTGGGGTGTTGAGAGTGCTGGTCCGATGGCGCCAGCTGATGGGGCAATGCACAGAGGTCTCAGCCTGGTGCCGGTTACGTCCCCCCAACCCAGGTGTGTATATGTATTCCCCAGCAAATGAGAAGCTGGACCAGCAAGTAAGCAGGAGGCCTCAGGTCTGGGCAGGGGTGTCTCAGAGGCAGAGGATGGGTGCTGGTTTTGAGGGGGACACAGAAGCCTGGAGTGTGCCAATGGGCCAGTGTGCAAGTGGTGCATGCTTACAGTGAGCTGGACCAGATGGTGAGCAAGGGACCCATATGGGGTCAGTGGGCCAGGGTCCACAATAGGTTCTGGGGTACCCTTGACTATGCCTGTGCTGTAGTAGGCAACTATACTCTTGACATCCATTAACTGCTAGTACTGAAGTGTAAATGGTGACGATGCCCATACCAGCGCAGGAGATCTCATATATAGTGTGTGACTGGCACATGAATTAAAGATTTGTGTTGCTAAAAGCAACACAATTATTTTTCTACTAAATTGGTACTTAGAGCTTCATATCAGCACTTAAATACTTTCAGTATTCCCAGTTGCAACATGACACTCCTGTTTGGTTTCTGCATGCTGAAATTTGAGTCTGCTAAATATCAGATATCAGTTGGAAATCAGCTAAAAGTGTCGGTGGAGCAGCCGAGGGTTGTAGCTGATGTGTCTCTGGGGTGCTGCAGTATCATGTGATCTCTGATTTTCCTTGCTTTCTCATTTCAATACAAACTTCTCCCCAAGAATTTGGCTTCTGCCTGAAATTTGATCAGAATGAAATAAGGGTAGAGGATGGAAGGGCTGATAGAAGGAGGCATATTGAGAGCAGTTTCACTAATGAATAGCCTGACGTGTTTTAAATCATCAATCACAGTCATAAAGCACATTGAATTGAATTGAAGGAATTCAATTCATTGAAGCAGAATTGAAACATTTACTTGCCTTTGCATTCCTTGAGTTTTACGTTCAGGAATGACTACAGAAGTATCCTGGAACACCCAAACTGCCACTGCTCAAAAGCACATTCTCTGTGTGTAACTATCTTCTCCCTATGGTGACAAAACTGATGTTGTGAGCAGACAAGAAGTAATTAGGATGTCTTGTTCATTCTTTTTAAGCTAAAGATCACTGATTTTATTCACATTGTCTTACAAGCTCTGATGTGTGAAATAAGGTTCTTCATATGCTACTGTCCTGACTTTTTTTACTAATATTCCTTGCTGTGAATGCCTAACATTTGGTGATAGGAATTAGAAAACAGGCAAGAAACAAGAATCATGTATGCCTTTTTTTTTTT
>VWZW01000578.1:0-11320 GCA_013397115.1 Edolisoma coerulescens | reverse complement strand
CACTCTGCCACAGGGTCAGTCCTGCAAGGACAGGGTGCTCCAGTGGGGCCCCCTCTCTGCACGGGGCTCCCATGGTGTCACAGCCTCTTCTCAGGCATCTCCTCCTCCAGCAGGGACTCCTCCAGGGGCTGTGGGGCGATCTCTGCATCCCTGTGAATCTCTGCATCTGGCACCTCCAACTTTGGAGCTGACAGGGATTGGCTCTGCTGGACATGGAAGAAGCTTCCATCGCTCATGTCCAAGTTTGAGACAAATTAAGGGAAACGCTTTGGAAGGAACATCCTCTCCAAAGAAGGCAGGTTTCAGCCACCCCTCCTCTACCACGTTCAGGAGAGAAATATTCCGCGGGGGAAATTGAAAGGGAAAAAACCCCTATTTATTTAACAAACACATGGGAAAAGAATAATAATGCTAAATAATAAAACTTCTCGCTGTGGAGAAAAACCTGCTAAAATTCAAAGTCCTTTCTGGGGGTGTGGTCTCTCTCTCCTCTTCAGAGCTGGGGTTCAGCTCAGGCCCCCCTCTCCAGGCTGCTGTAAGGTCTTCTGGTGTGTTCCAATGTTGTTGAAACAGTCCAGAAGAGAAGAAGGAAAAAACAGAGTACCAGGAAAAAAGTTCAACCCTCCGTCTCTCCGGAGGAACAAAGCTGAGAGCTCAGAAACAGAAGGAAGGGTGCTTCCTCCGCTCTTGCAGCTGCAGCGGAAGAACACAGAGGAGTGTGTGACCTTGGAGGACAAAACTGATTTNGTTCAGGAGAGAAATATTCCTCGGGGGAAATTGAAAGGGAAAAAAACCCTATTTATTTAACAAACACATGGGAAAAGAATAATAATGCTAAATAATAAAACTTCTCGCTGTGGAGAAAAACCTGCTAAAATTCAAAGTCCTTTCTGGGGGTGTGGTCTCTCTCTCCTCTTCAGAGCTGGGGTTCAGCTCAGGCCCCCCTCTCCAGGCTGCTGTAAGGTCTTCTGGTGTGTTCCAATGTTGTTGAAACAGTCCAGAAGAGAAGAAGGAAAAAACAGAGTACCAGGAAATAAGTTCAACCCTCCGTCTCTCCGGAGGAACAAAGCTGAGAGCTCAGAAACAGAAGGAAGGGTGCTTCCTCCGCTCTTGCAGCTGCAGCGGAAGAACACAGAGGAGTGTGTGACCTTGGAGGACAAAACTGCTTTGAAAAGTTCATCTGGCTTTTTCTTTCTTTCTCTCGCACCCAGTTTTAAAAGCACAGAAAGGCACAGGAATCATGTCTGGGCATAGAGCAGTGATAGGGGATACAACATCATAAAGTAACTGCAAGACAGCTCAGAACCCACCCTTGTAGCTGCCTCACTACCAAAACCAGGCTGTGCAAACCCAACACAGTCCCAAAAATGGAGTCCCAGATATCCAGGAGCTCAGGTGCACCCAAAAATGAGGATGGAGATGTCCAGAGGCTCAGGTGTGCCCAAAAATGGGTCCGCAGCTGAGGGCATTGTCAGCTTGGCTGAGCGCTGCCTGAGGGCTGGGGCTGCAGCAAGGGGGAACACACTCCTCCAGCGGGGATGTCCCACAAACGGGGGACCCCCACAAGCCCCTCAGAACCCCTGGGGCTGGGCTGGCCCTGCCTGGATGCCGGGAGCCACCAAAACCGCTGCAACTGCACAGGGACAGGAAACACAAGGAGAGGCCCAGGAGTTGAGAGAAGGACCGGGAGAGATCCCGCCCCGAGCACCGGCACGGGCTCAACAGACCCAGCCTGGGCACAGGGAGGGAATTTATTACCAACCAAATCACAGCAGCAAAAGGAGAAGGGAAAGAAATCTCTCCAACACCGTGCCCCACCCAACGGGGATCACCCGGAACGGGCGTCACCAGGGCTCTGCCCAACGGGGGTCACTGGGGATCATCCAATGCCGATCCTCCCACGGGGGATGGAGCTGGAGCAGCGCACGAAGCTCTTCCCGCAGTCGGGGCACTCGCAGGGCTTCCCTTAGTGGTGGAGTCACTGGTGTTGGGTCAAGTGAGAGCTCTGGGTGAATCTCTTCCCACACTCGGGACACTCATAGGGCCTCTCCCCAGTGTGGATGAGCTGGTGGGTGACAAGCTCGGAATTCCACCCGAAGTTCTTCCCACATTCCCCACACTCATTGGGCTGTTCCCCAGTGTAGGTGTTCTGGTGTTCCATCAGGTTGGAATTGTAGCTGAAGCCCTTCCCACATTCCAAGCACTTGTGGGACTTCTCCCCGGCCTGAGGCTTCTCCACCAGCTCTGAGCCCCAGCTGGATCTCCGGCCACCTTCCCGGAACAGGGAGTGTTTTTTCTCCTTGCAACTCACCGGGCTGCGTTTGCAGCCCCTCCTCATGCGGGATCTCTCGGGCTTTTCCTCCTCCTCCATCCAGCCAAGGCTTGGGAATGACAAATCCTGGTTTGGGGGGAAAAACAAGGAGTGAGCACCTTGGGCTGGGGGTTCCTCTTGCCCAAATCCATCCCTAGAACTCAGCAGGTGTCTTGCGTCCATGAAAATCTCCAAACTATCAATATTCAGTCCAAAAAAACTCTCCCAGGAGTTCCCCATCTCTGATCTCTTCACTTTTGGGTTCCAGAGGTTTCACTTCCCTGGGGTGATGGGGGTCCTGTGGCACCAGGGTTTCCCCCCTCTCTGGGGTCCTGCTAAGGGATGATCTAGGGGCTTTTGGGGGTCCAGTGGGTCCCTTCTCCCCTGGTTCTCTACTTTGGGATACCAGGGATCCTAGGGGTCCCTCCTCTCCAAGCTCCCCCCCTCTCCAGGCTGCCGGGTGTCCCCCAGCTGCGGGATCACCCCTCTCTGCTCTCCCCACTCTGTGGGTCCCAGGGGTTCCCCTCCACTGCTCTCCCAGGGGGTCCCCAAGACCGATGTCTTTGCCCTGCCGATACCGGGCAATGGCCGCGTGGACCCCTGATGATCCCCCCAAGGGGCTCAGCTTTGGAGTCCTGCAAGATGCAAACCTACACACACACAGAGAAAAGAAAAACCTCCCAGGACACCAAAAGATATTTGGGGCTTGATTCTGGAATCTGTGAGCTCCAAACACACCCCAATAAAAAAACCCAAACTGATAGATTTGGGACATGCCCGCACTCCCTGGTCACCTGCAGGATGCTGTGGGGGGGATGCTCCCAGGGCCGGGGGTGCTGTGGACACAGCAGGCACTGGAACCTCCGGCTTCTCCTTCCATTCCTGTTCCTGCTCCTCCTTTTCCTCTCTCCCTCCTCTTCCTCCTGCTCCTCCTCCTTCCTAAACCCACCTCCTCCTCAGTTCCTGCATTTTGTATATTTAGAGTGGAGAACCTTGCTTGTTTATAGAACTAGAACAAAGATCCCAGATGGAACAAGCCTTGTTTGTTTTAGTTAGACGCATCAGTGACTACAGGTCATGTTTCCTTTGGTTTGGTCCCATCCTCGTTCCTCCTCAGTGTCCAGGCTGGGCTATGGGGTGTCCTTGTTTGCTGCATTTTCTGTGTTCCTCTTGGATCCTTTGAGCAATAGGCTGTGCCCTGGGAGGATCCTTTGTGCTCCTTTGTGACAGGGGAGAACCTTCCAGATGGTTTTTGCATGAGCTGCTGCTGTGATGTCACAGGAATGTTGCCGCGTCCTCGCGGTGTTCCTGTTGCTGTGGGGCACGGAGGCCTCGGTGTCCAGAGCGGCTCTGGGCACCTGCTCCTGACCAGAGGATCCTCCTGCCCGAGGCATTCTCAGCAGCCAGCCCACCCCTGATGGGTGTCCTTCTGTTCTTGCAGGGGTACAGTCTGCAGACGTGTGCAGCACAGCCAAAATGATCCAGCAAGTGGTGGCTGCAGTTTGCACTCTATACTCTGTGGCTTATTTGGGGTATTTTTTAACCCACGTGGCACGTAAGTCGAAGTTTTCCCTCGGTGCAGCATCTGTGGCTTTGGGCTTGCTGTGTGCTTTCTGTTCTGCCACTGGAACTGAGCTGACTTTGTAACCAAATTGCCATTAAGACACCATTGGTTTGGGAGAGCTCCTGCCAAGAGCTGCAGCTGAAAAAGGGGGTGTCTGCAGCCAGTGGGGCATGCACAGCATTTGCAGTGTAGCCGGGGGGGTTCTGTTTCCTCAAGCGGAGAGTCTGTGGCAGCGGAGCCTGGAACTCCCTCAGTTTGCTGGTCCAGCCAGGAACTGACACAGCCCAGTATTTTTGCTGTTCTCTTGCTTGCTGTGTGAAGGGACTGTGGCTCCTGGAGGGATGTTGTGAAAGCAAAATGCTCTCTTTGGGTTGCCTTGCTCCATGGGAGTTCCCACCACAGGCAGGTTTTTCCTAACAGCATCTGGTTCATGTTCCCTCTCCCATTGCAGGGCACCTCACACGTGGATCCCGAGCAGCTCCTCCTTCAGTGAGTGGGAGAAGAACCTTTGGTGTTCGGAATTGTGCAGCGAGTTGTGAGCTTGGCGTGTGGCAGTCGAGTGCCAGCCTGGGAGGCTGAAAGAAAGTTCCTGTCAGTGTCTTTACAGCAATAGCAGCAAAGGGATTCCCAGCAGTTTTCTCTTTTTCTGCTGAAGAGCTTTTGAAGAGCTGCAGGTCTGGTTTTGCAGGCAGAAGATTGCTTGCTGGCTTTAGCCATGGTGGAATATCAAACTCCCAACAATAAATGGCAATGTTGACTTCAGCCCATTCCTCATTTGAACAGCTCCAAATCCTATTTCTCTGTAGTGCAGCTGGGTGTGTAGCTGAGGATAAATAAGGTGATGACTGAGATAGAACTTCCCGTCCCATCATGCTACCATCTGTCCACAGGGCACAAAAGCAGCATCAGCTCCTCCTCTGGCTCCCTCTGCTTCCAGAGAGGAGGCCAAAGACGAGGAAGACAGCAGTGACCTTCCTGCTGTTCTGGGATGTGGTGGTGAACTTCCCTCTGTCCTGGGACATCTCCTGGCATGGGACAAGGACAGAGGACATCCTGTGACTTGCGAAGAGGAGGGTGAACATCTCCTGGCATGGGAAGAGGACGGCGAACGTCCCATGGCTTGGAAAGAAGATGGCGAACCTGCAGCATTTTGGGAAGAGGATGGAGAGCCTCCCTCTGCTTGGGAAGAGGACATGGAACCTCCCTCCGCTGCAGGATCCTGGGCTGAACATTGTGACAGCAGCACAGCCCTGCAGCCGGAGGGCAGAGGGGAGTGGTGCCTGATGCAGCTGAGTACGTCTGCTCTGTTGCTGTGTGCCAGAGCAGGGTGCTGTGTGTGTGTCTCAGCATCAGCTGCACCCAGTGTTACTCTGCAGCTCAATGTCACAGAGTCATTTATTGTCCTTGCCCAGCTGAGACCAAGGGGCTCACGGCCCCAGGGAATGGGGCTGCATTTTGGCTTCGCTGCAAGGCAGGGTCTCCATCTGGGAGGGAGCGTCCTCCATGTGGTTTCTTTCAGGGAGCACCATGAGCATGGGGGAGCCTGCCGAGAAATACCTGGAATTGGAGCAGATTGGCCAAGGGTAAGTGCATGGCAGTTACTTCTGCACAAGCAGGGGCCAGGTATTTTGCTGGTGCAGGATCAAGTGAGAAGTCAGGCAAGCTCCAGACATCTTCAGACACTGGGACACGATCCTGCTGTCTCTCAGTCCTGATCAGAATTGATAGCTGGGGTCAGAAGGCACCGTCCAAGGCCCCTGAGGCTGGCAGTGTCCTGCCTGCAGCAAGGAGCGGGACCTGGAAGATCTTCTGTCCCTGGAATTTGATTGCCTAAAAGAGCAACTCACCATCTGGTGACTGTCGGAAAACAGTTCTCAAGAAGACTTCTTTAATATATTTTGCTTCCAAAAATATCCACCAATCAGGTTTATCAACATAATGGTTTAGAAACAGAAACCAGAGATGAACTAATAAGCGCTCTTTTCAGCACAGGTAGTAAACCCCATCTGTAGCAGTGCGAAACTCCTAAAATCCATCTCCCAGTTATGGCAAGTTCCCACAGCCCCCTGCAGCCCTATTGGTTTGTGTATTCCCCTCCTAGTTTTATGTATGAGCCTATGTTTATGTATTTCCCCTGTTCCATACACATTATGTTCTAGAATGTTCCCCTTTCCTCAGTGTCCCATTGGTTGTCTGTATTAATCCCTCCTCTGTTCTATCTCCATTGTCTGCTCCTGTCGACTCCTCCCATGTTCCCTTTCCCTATTGGTTTTAACCCTTTGCCCCGCCTCCCTTTGTCCCCGTATAAAACCATTGTAATTGCCCTTGTTCCTGGTCTTCCTGCCTCTGAACCTCCAGAGGAATAAACCTCTGGAAACCAAGCAGCAGACCCCTCTCTCATCCTTTGCCTGTGCTGGTGCGCCTTTACCACCAGCCTGGGGGAAGTCCCCTCGGGTGAGGGAGCTGCATCCTCAACCACTTTTTTGTGTGTTCCTGCTCTGGCGAGGGCACAGCAGGCAGACCTCCAGGCTTCCTTCATCCGGGCTCACACGCCCCCCCAAGCAGGCGACCTGGCAAGCTGCTGAGGGCATTCCAGTGGCTGGCCAAGCAGCCACACCCATCCATTCAGTAACAGACACAGAGCTGCTGCACTCGAGGGGAAAATGCATCACCTGCCTGATGGCTGGGCCCTTGTGGATCCTGCAGGTTGTAGGCAGGAAATGGAAAAGGATGAAATACATTCTTTTCCAGTTCTTTAGACACCCACTCCCCACCCTAGGTTTTGAACTAAAGTAATTCATCGTGGACATCTGGGATTCACTCCAGCCCTTTTCCTTCGTGTTGTGCCTCAGTTTTCTCTCGCACACCTTGCATGGCAGAGGGCTGGTGGCTGCTGCACTGTTGTTTGAAGGGTCGATGCACCCAGGTGTTTTGTAAACGCTGCAGGCAGCAGAGATCTCCTGCCTGGGCTGGCTTTCACTCCCAGGGCCTAAAGCGCTGCTTCTTTCTTCTCTGCTGTTTTGTCTCTAGGGCTTTCGGAACTGTTTATAAAGGACCTGACAGGGCTACTGGAGGAGAGGTCGGTGTCACCACACCCAGCACGTCTGGCAGCTCTCGAGGACTCTCCCCTCTGCTGGGAGCTGTGGCTGCAGCTTTGGGGGTCCAGCGGAGCTTTCCTGCACAGGCTGTTCCTCTAAAGGCAGAGCAGTGTCAGCCTGCAGAGCACAGCTGGGACAGACTTGGTCCTTCTGAAGTGCCCAAAGGAATGAAGGGAAGGCAGCAGTGTCTGTCAGAGCAGGACACGCTGGCTTGGTCTTCATATCTGAAAGTGTGAATGCATCAGCTGGTGGAGACTGAGGCCTAATTTATCTTCATCCCAGCCTCAAACAGGAACACAATTTAGCAGTTTTTCCATCCTGAGTTTTTATCTTCAAAGGATACCTCAAGACCTAATTTAGGAGAGATCCTGCTTGGGATCAGTTTGGGGTTTTAGTCCTACTACAGCTGTTCACAGAGAGAGAGGGAGAGAAATGAGAAGATGGATGTCCAGAGCAAAGCTCTCTCCTAAACCCTGCAGTTGTGTTTGGGTCTGGTGTCAGTGACAGCCCATGACAGGGATCATCTGAGGAATGGATGTGCGTGTTTGCTGTGTTGTGCAATCCCAAACAGAGCAGTTGCATTTGGAATCATGACCAAATCCCATAGAATTGCTAAAGGGTTCCTGGCTGTTTTGTTCTGTTTTCACAGAACCAGAATTACCTCCTGCTTGCAAAATGTGTTTGAATAATGATAAGAGTGGTGATAAACTAAGGCCGTTTGAGAAGACTGCAGGTGCAGAGAATGTTGTTAGAGCTTTGAGGCTGAGAGCTGAGGGACCATTTCTGCAGAGCTTACAAGGCCAAATGTCTCTGGCCACGTGTCCTGTAAGCGGCCCCGCAGCAAGCAGAGAAATGGGCTGTGGGAATGTCACTTGCTGAGCCCTGGTGTCCCATCCCAAGGCAGTTTGGCACAGCCCGGCTCCGTCGCTCCACAAAGACTCACTCTGTTTGCTGTGGCCGCCTGCCATGGACTCCTCCCATTGAAGGTCTGCAATGTCCTTTCAGGTGGCCATAAAGAAAATGAGTCTCAGGGGGCAGAACAGGGAACAAGCTGTGAATGAGATCCTGGTCCTGACGGACAAGAAGAACCCCAACATTGTCAACTCTTTGGACAGGTGAGTGCTTCAGCTCTTAGCCCGTGCACAGGCCCTGCGTTAATCTTTCCTGGCATCCGCAGTCTGTAGCCTGTTTTGAAAAAGCCTGACCTGGCCATAGCTTCCCAAAACAACAGCCTGTCAGTTCACTCGCTCTATGTGCTTTGGTTGCTTTGGTTTGGTTTTTTCTTCAAGTTGACCCCATTTTCTGGGTCTTAAGACAAGTGCTGATAAACCCTGGCAGAAATTATTTCCCTTGGCTTCTCCTTTCCAACTCTTTTCCATTGCTGCAGATGCCAGGAAGACCAGGTTCTTGTTTCCAGAAATGCCTCATTTGCCCATTTTTCAGTGGCCTTGCCTGTTTCTGAAGGGACTTTCTGCAAGGTTTTCCAAACACTTCACCACTTTTGTCCCAAGTGCTGCAGGGCCTCCTCCCCTGGATAACTCTGGAAGTTGTGTTGCCTTCTTCTGGAGGGAATGGTGGAATTGATGAGTTCAGATGCTGAACCAGCTGGGGGCAAGTGTTGTGGTTCCACATTGATCCGGGCTGTTGCTAAACTGCATTTTTCACTTGCTTTCCATCTAAGGCATCTCCTTTCTCACGGGTGTCTCCTTCTCCTTTAGACTGTGCAGATTCCAAGGACTATGCAGCCCAGCAGGAATGTCTCTCTTTCTGATTCTGTCCTCATTTACAAGTGATCTGGAAACAAAACTCCACTCAAGACCTTTCCATAGGGGAATTGAGCAGTGCACGTTCATGTCCATGCCATTGTACTTCTCTTCCCAGCTTCCTTGTTGATGAAGATCTCTGGCTGGTGATGGAATACATGGATGGAGGAACTTTGTGGGACGTTGTCAGACAGACATGCATGGCTGAAGGAGAGATGGCAGCTGTCAGTCAGGAGGCAAGGGATCCTGCTTGTGCTTCCCATGGCTTGGACACGATGCTCCTTCCAAGCAGGGCGTGAGAACAGGAGTGGCTCCATGCTCAGAGATTCGTTTCTGTGTTGTTTTGATGAGCTGGAGAAGAAAGATCCTCTGAAGTGAACAGCCTGCCAGTCTCACTGCACTTCTACTCTGTTTTTGTCCTCTTTCCTGCTGTTGTGGTACTCTCTGTCTTTTTTTATTTGATTTGCTGTTCTCAGCTTTGCCTTGAACCATTTGCCTGGAGCTTGTCTGCACTGCACTCCTGGCCTGTCCCAGCAAAACTGCTGCTGGCAGGATTCTAAACTGTCCTTTCTTGTGTGACATATTCCAGCCACTGACTTTTACCCTCGTGTTTCTTGTTCTCTCTCAGTGTCTGCAGGGCCTGGATTTCCTGCATTCGAACCGGGTGATCCACAGAGATCTGAAGAGCTCCAACATCCTTCTGGGAATGGACAGCTCTGTCAGGCTGGGTGGGTGCTCCTGGTCAGGCACAGCGCTCCTGGGCTGCAGGTGTGGGGCTGCTTCTCAGTGATGGCCAGAGCCCCACAAGTGCTGCTGGTGGCAGTGCCCAGCCCCTGCTACCAGCTGAGAGCAGCTGCCCTGTGCAGAGAGCTCAGGAGAGGAGCAGGGCGTCAGCAGTGGCTTTGCTCTGGATATGTCCCTTCCAGAGGGGTGGGAGCTGGAATCTGAAGCTTCAAGGGAATCAGTAAAAGCCACTGCATGAAAGCTCAGGGTTCCTTTAAGGGTCTACTTCCATCTTTCCTTGGCTACAGCCCTGAGGACTTTTCCAGCTGGATTCAGCACTGCATTCTCAGACTGAGAGTGGACAATCTTTGCGCTTGGTTTCCTCATTCCAGCTGCCTTTGACAGTGTTTGTTTCTGTCCTCAGCCGATTTTGGCCTCTGCGCTCAGCTCAGCCCTGAGCAGGACCAGCGGAGCTCCGTGGTGGGCACTGCTCACTGGATGGCCCCAGAAGTTGTGGCCAGTTCTCCTTATGGCCCCAAGGTGGACATCTGGTCCTTTGGCATTGTGACCATTGAGATGGTGGAAAGAGAACCTCCTTACTTCAAGCAAACGGGAGCCATGGTAAGAGGCAAATTTTCCAGAGTTTGCAGGAGGCCTGTGAGCACAGCGTGACCCTGCACTGGGAGGAGCAGCTGCAGGTTTCTGCCCATCAGGAAGGGAATTCCCAGACGACTCGAGCCTGAACACAGACCAATATTCTGCAGTCTCCAGAATTTGCTTTGGCTTTTAAGCTGTTGCAGCTCTTCTGTCTGTGAGGATGACCTGAAAACCTGAAGCCAGTGCATCAGCTCTAATGTTATCTTGCAAAAAACCCCAAACCAACCCCAAAACCCACACCCAAACCCAACAAGTTTTCTGAAGGAGTTTCTAAAAGAGGTTTTGCGAGATGAACTCCCCCCTGACTCTTCTCCCTGGGAAACTTGTCTAAAACATGAAGATGATTGTTTTACATCCCCACAGTCTAACATCTTTCTTCCCTAGTCCAAGCTACTTTCTCCATGTCACCAAGCCTGAGCTTTCCGCAACCCAAACCTCGGGTTCCTTGCCTGGCAGTTTCTGGGATGGAACATCATGAATGCATTTACTTGAGTGTCAGTGACACTGCAGGGATGCATTTGATGTAAGAATCCTTTGAAATAACACAGGCAGACCACACTGACTCTTGAAAACAGCCTGTAAGGCCGGTGTCTGTATTTGGAGAAGCAAAATGTGCTATTTCTGATGGAGGTTCCTACCAAGTCAGCCAATGAAATGGGCTCTCAAGGCAGGATCATTTGGGTGTTGGAATGGCTGTGGCTGCATCAGGGTTTGTTTTATTTGGTTGGAATAGAAAAATGAGCTCTTGAGCAGCATCTCTGCCAGGGAGGAAACTGCCCCTGGAGCTGGGGCTGAGAAACCGGGGTCAGTGTGAGCACTCGTGGGTGTGAAGGAAGCTGGCAGAGCGCTGTGTTGGCTTTAGCTGCAGGCTCGCTGTCTGATCGGGCAGAACGGGGCCCCGCAGCTGCAGGAGCCCAGGCGCCTGTCGGCTCTGCTGCGGGACTTCCTCGAGTGCAGCCTGGAGCCAGACGAGGAGCGGCGCTGGTCTGCCCAGGAGCTGCTGCAGGTGAATGCGAAGCGGCTGCAGGGGAACCAGCAGCGCGAGGGAGGGGTTTTCTTGTGGGGCCCCCCTCCGATAATCTCCACTCTCGCTGCTTTTCACATGCAAAGCAAACAGAATCCTCGCCTGGTTTGGCTTGGCAGGGTCCTTTCCAGGTCATCTGGACCAGGTGCCCTGCAACGGGAAGGGACATCTTCAAGCAGA
>VWZW01000559.1:31139-55234 GCA_013397115.1 Edolisoma coerulescens | reverse complement strand
TGGGCACTGGAATTGTCTGCCCAGGGAGGTGGTGGAGTCACCATCCCTGGACGTGTTTAAAAAAAGGCTGGACGTGGTGCTCAGTGCCATGGTTTAGTTGATGAGGAGGTGTTAGGTTATAGGTTGGACTTGATCTCAAAGGTGTTTTCCAACCATGTTCATTCTGTGATTCTGTAATTGAGTTGTTCATCCTACTGGTCCTGTCATCTAGCAGTGGATATTATCTAATCCACAATTTTCCTGGAGAAATAAAGGAAAATAAGTAGATAGCTTTTTTTTTTTTTTCATGAGAAATCAACCTATAATGCAGTTAATCCTGATAACTGTTTTACTGGAATGAAGTATTAACAGTTGACATAGGATGAACAAGACATTTTACAAAACTGATAGCACGGTGAACTTGCTGCAAAGATGAAAGAAGTATCATGCTTTATCTTAATATTGTTGAATTATGACTTACATACTGACTAGTAAGATATAAATCATATTCAACAAATAATGAATTTGGTTTTCTGCTTGTAAAGTACTTGACAACTAGCCTAATTTATGCAGATCTATTTGCTCATGAAATAAATAATTAAAGAAAGAAGATGAGAAAATGACAGTCTGAGTTTGTCTTAAAATCTCTGGTGGTAACAGCTGAAATTTAAAAATTTGCCCTAAGAGTAATAAGATGAGTTTTTTTCGTTTTGACTTGGTTTTGGTATTGTCCCCCTACACCCTGTCTTTCAGTTACTACTTACCCTTCAATGTTGAATGCATCTATTTCTGGTTGACTACAAACATTGGACATTGAATTCATATATTTGACTGAAACAAGCAAACCGGTTAAAAAGACTTTTAAATTCACAGTTGCTATTCCTTGTACACATAATAAAATAAAAACAGTCTAAATGTATTCCAACTCTTCTCAGTTTTTTCCTCAATATCCTAATATGTTATCCAATAAAAAAATACTAATGCTAAGCTAACCTCCTGAGATATTTCATATCTACATGTCCACAGGTTACTGGAAGTTCATGAAGAAACATGTATTGGGAAGATTATTGATTTTCATTCTGTGTTTCTTTAGCAAATTTAGTTTTAGAGGAAATAAAACTCTAAATAAAATATTTTAGGAAGTTTATTGGCTTGTAGGTATATAAGCGCTTGACTTCCTTTTACACATGGTAGAATGTCACTAAAACATTCTGGGGAAATGTTGCTGTTTAAAGTCTTCTTGGTGAAACAGGTCACATAAGTCAGGAAAGAAAGGAATCTTCTACGTAGATAAGCTACCAGATTGTGCTTTCTCTCATCTTTTCTTACCAATATCTCTTAAATAATTTACTTAAGAGTATACTAGCTGAAAATAAATGTCCAATTTGGTTTTTAAAATTAAAAGCAAATAATAAATAATCATTGTTTGCCATTGTCTCTGGTTCAAATATCAAACCTGCTGACTATATCAGTGCAACAAGAGAACGTTGTTGAGAATGGAAGGAGAAAGAGTAGAAAATGCATGCAGAATGAAAGTCTTGGAATAAAGCTTGAATTCAGGGAACTGAAGCAGAATGATAGCATGTATAATTTTATAGATCCTACTTATCCATCTACAAATCACATGCTTATGTAAGAACAGCAGTCATATTATTTTAAAACAAAGGAAATGCAAATGTACATAGGAGATGAGACAGAAGGCTCTTTCTAAAGAAGGAGCCAGTATTTCTGTATAACTGGCAAATGTGTATTTCTGGAATATGGGCCACCCAAGAAAAGCTTGGGGAAAATAATAGTGTGTGGGGGAATAGCAGGGGGGAGGAATGTTGATTTGCAAGTGCTCAATCAATCTATGAAAAGTGCTATTGAAGTATTTTTTGCATACATTATTTTCTATCAGCTGGAGTCCCTCAGCAAATGTTTTGTTTCATGTCAGTCTACAGACCTTTCACTTTCAGCCGGTGAAGACTTGATGAAATTTTATTGCATCATAGAAGATATAATCCATCTGGGAGATCTGGCCCAAAAAGAAATTTGAGCATACAAAGCATTTGCACAATAAATCCCATGTCTCAGGCTTGTGGACTTCTATTGGAAAATATCCTTTATCATCATGTTTGGAGAGCTGTGTTTTATAGACAAAATGATGAGATTTTCCACAGGAAACAGACATTTTTCACTCAAACAAGAATTACTCTGCTGAAAACCAATTTTCTGTCAAAACAATTTTAACTGAAAACTTTGAGCCATCTGTTTCCCATCATCACAGTGAGAAGAATTTGGAGGTAGCTTGGTACAGTTTACAGGCAATTGCAAGCGAATTTGCTTGTACCAGCTGGTACAGACCAACTAACAAATATGAAGTGTAGGATGTTCAGTAGGACTCGGTCAAACTATTGTAACTAACTCCATATTTTAAATAAGTTGACTAGCCACAGTAAATTACATTTTCTTAGTTTCTATCAGTTCTAGAAAGAAACTCAGGTTTCTGTTATTCATCTGGCCACTTGACAGCATTAATGGATGAGGGGAAATGGGGGTTATGCTGTGTGCAGTGGGCACATCTGTTCCAGTAACTAAATTATGGCCTACGCAGTAAATAAGGTGATCTGAACAAGGCATACCATCTGTGTTTCTTACAGGTCGTTTTCTTATTATTTTATTGCACTCTAACGTGTGCCCTAAAAAGTAGGAATTTTTCTCTTTATGAAATAGCTTGATTGCTTATATTGTAAACATAGCAATGTTCAGTGAAAGTGATATCCATTGCATCTCTTTGCATAGTTCAGGGAAAAATGAAACTTTTCAAAAATCCATTTTGAAGAATTTAAAGGGGAAAAAAGTAATGTTGGAAAAGATGCTTGGTAATTAAATAGAATAAAGCTGCTTTTCTGTATCAAATGTTAGATCTTATAATTCTAACCATGGAGTTATAGTCTTGAAAGGATTTTTGATCCTTTTTGAAAGTAAGATAAGTATGAATGAATAAACATTTTAAAATACTTGAATAATTTTCAGTGTGATCAGTTCAACAAACTCCCTTTCTAGCCAGTTGCATTGTTGTCTAATTCTTTGTCAGAAAGATTTATCTAAATCTTAAAGAAAATATTTGTTATCAAATATTTTGGCTGCTATGTGAACAAAGGTCTAGTTTGACTATATATCTATGCTAACAAGACAAATCCTTCCTGAACTCAAAAAGAAGATAACGTCCATATGGATGACTAACCCAGATGATTTAAAACTATGAGAAATGGCCACACAATGTAGATAAGGAAAATTATAAAGAAAAATCAAACCAACCAACCAGCCAAAACACCCCAATAGAACCCAAAAAACCAAAAGTGGCTTTGCAAATCCTGGCTAAAGTGGATTGCTAAAACAACCGTAATGTAAATACCTAAATTTGGATATGACAGGGCAAATGAGACAGTAGGATAACAGCAGTAAAGAGGAACAATCTAGGAGACAAAGGAAAGTGAAAAAGGGTCTATAAAGTGACACAAACTATCTAATCAGTGGTCCCTGCTCAGCAGTCATGCACCTGACCAAGGCATTTTGAAGGATAATGGGCCCTTTGCTTACAGTGTACTCACATAAGATTTTACTGTTGTGTAACAGGAGCATTGGATTTCTTAATTCCCTGGCATTTTGATAATGTAGCACAGCATAACATAACTGGATCTACAATTCCATTTCTTCTCTGTTCCCCATAACCTTTACTGTAAGTGCACGTACCTTTAGTGGACAGAAAGAGCAGTTAATATTTGCATTCTTCAAATAAAAACTTCTATAAAATAGAAATCCTATATATTTCTATATAGAAAATGATGACATTCTGCCACCCTTTACAGGCTTTCTTATTTTTTGATGACTTTTTTTACCTTTTTTTTTATAAACCTAGTTCAATGTTTCCTCACAGTTTATTTGCCATCTTCTTTTTATGTGTGTCTCATTTCTTTGGACTTAAGTTTGAGTGACACAAAGCTATGGTGTCCAAATACAGTACTGTAACTCCAGCCCTGCTATATTGAACAAGATAAACAAAAAGAGAAGGGAAAAAGGAAAGAAAGAAGAAGTGTCAGGATTTTGTTTACATCCCTTTAAAAGAATAGTGTTCTGTAAATATTATGTCTTTTCTCATCCTCCTTGGGCTATTGCCTGCTAGACTCCTCCCATTATAAGTTTTCCTTTCTTTTGTTTTTGGGTCTGCCCTGACAATAATCGCATTTTGCAGGATATATATGTTAATGAAACTTTCTTATTCTGCAACACCACCACAAAAACGCCTTCAGTCTTTGATCTACTATGACTCCTGTTCCTGGCTCTTTAAACACACTTCTTTAGTGCTTTGCTACCCAGTTGTTCTACCTTTTCGTTTGTGAATTTGGATTCTCTTCTGAGATGTGTTTTGCGCTTGTCCTAAATTAACTTCTTCACTTTTAATCTCAGTTCACTTCTTGAGTGGAAAGCAAAGTGTGTACTGAGGGAGTCCTATGAAATGTCCTTCTTTGTACTTGGCCTTTGAAAATTACTTGCTGACTAAACTTTAATGAATTCCATGATTTCATCATGATCTTTCCCTTGTCCGTATAGAAAAAAATGTGCTCAGTATCTTACTAATTCAAGATATAACAGATCCACCCTTTACTGGGTTCATAGTTTAGACATTAATGGGATTTATTGCAAGACTTTATGATACATTGGAAGGGATGTTTCTTTTCTTGAAAGTATGCAAAACCACCTATGAAATTACGTTTTTCATCTTTGGAACACATTGAATCCAGCTTGGGATACTTTGGTCCTTTTATTTTATTGAAGTGAATATTAAAATAGTCAGGATGGTTCGGTTAGTGCAGAGCTGAACCCACAGTTAAAAAGGGGTAAACTTGCAGAAAAACTGGTGATTTGGACGTGTAGACAAGGAGAAAGAATGGTGTTTAGGCTAACTCTCTCTCTGTCAGTATGCAGTTCATTCTACAAGACTAGTGTACAAGGAATTGGTGATGCACATCCTTGGTTTCTTTTTGTGTATACAGGTGCCCCATGAACAGCCTGTGTCAACTTCCCAGCCAGGTGGGGCAGAGTATCCCCACCACTCAGGTGTGTTCCTCCATGTAATGGGTAGCATATGACTGCTCTATTAAACGGTAATTAAGCAGTGTACACAACAATGCATAGTTGAGCAATATACATTAATCAGATGTGTACTTGACTATAAAATGGGGTTTTTTTCCGATTGACGTGAAATAAACACCTGCTGGGAGGCTGTGACTTTAATATATTGGGGCATACTGTCCACGGGTATCTTCAAAACTAAGTCCATATAGACATGTCTGTGATCAGCGACTAATGTTTCTGTATTGTGAGAAAAACTCTATAGAAGTACAAGAAAACTTGGAGCTGGTGGATCTCATCATGAATGAGAACTCTGCACAGCACATCAGGGTCTGTGAGGAGGGCTCATCTGATATTGCAACAGTCAGCACTCACAGAAGCAGAAGGCATGTGAGATTGCTATTACCTTTCCTGTGACTTCCATCCTATCTAGTTAGCTAGCTTTGAATAGCTATGCCTTTCTTACTAAGAAGCCAAAATAATTGACACTGCCTCAGTGCAAAACAGTCTATTAGGGACTTGTGAAGGAATGTTCTCTTATCAGCCCAATTTCCATGAGTAAAACCCATACATTCCAGTAGACTTCCTTAAAATTCTATTACCAAGTTGAATTTAATTAAAATTTGAAATATGTTCCGTAGTAGTAAGAATAGCACATGTACTGTGCAAATTTCAAGACCTCAGTTTAACAACAATTTAATAACAGCCATTATGTCATGCTGATGAAAGAGATGGTATTTTCACATCATGCTTTCAGTTCCTCATGATCAAGGAATGCTTGTGTTTCCTAGGAATCTGTGATAGCACTTTGACAAAGCAGTGGTGCTGATGCTGCCTGAGAGATATAAATTGAAGCATAGATTTGAAGCCCAAGTGAGGTTTTTTTCCTAGGCATTAAAGGCTAGAATATGGAAAACTCAGCTAAATAAAGCCAAGAATGCCACAAGTGCTATTTATGGTCTAAACTGTGGGGAAATATTTTGTACAACTAAGCATCATGTGTTGGCACTTCAACTACAGATAGTTCTTAATGTGCTGACAAAAAACACTGTTGCGGCTCTCTAATATCATTAGATAAAAACAAGTAGAAGATACTCCACTTGACTCTTCCCATTCGAAAGTGTGGTTTCCTCTGTGTTTTCCTCTTTTTAATTAAAAAGTTACAGGTAGGAGAAAATGTAACATTATACCTCAACTCATCCCCAAAATTCTGTGTGTAATAGATTTAAACACAGTCTGCAACAAATGTCCTACAATTCTTCAACAAAGAATTTTAATCTGAACTAAAGAACATGAAAGAAACTGCAGGATTGACTAAGTACAATTTATGAGAGACATCTGTGTTTCCTGTTGAAGTTTAAAGTACATTACTTTCCCTGAGAAATAGATTAGTATGTGTGCAAGAACAAGCTCAGGGAGGGAAGATCACTATAGTACCAGACATTGTGTAAAAAATAAATAACAACTTTTGGATGAGGAGTGAATGTTGAGCTTTCAAGCACCATGTCTAAAGCATGCCTGGTGGTGCCACTGAATATTTGAAAATTAATACAGAGGTAATGTCTTTTGATGAAACTAGACTGGCATGATCTATTAAGGAGTTTGAAAATATCAGAACAATATTAATATTCACATTAATGAAATAAATACCTCCCTAAATTTTAGCTGTAGGTGGCTTTTCTGCATTTTTGTTGGGTTGGTTTTTCACAGAAAGCCTCAATGTAATGTTTTTCTCTGTTTTTATTTGCCAGCAAGACTGCACACAGAACTGGGATACTTACGAGCCAGTGACCATCTGTCTGCTCCTGTCTTGAAGACTTGGGAAATTTAGTTGTGATTGATTTTTTTTCCCTTTTCTATTTCCAAGGCCCATTCCAACTCAGACTGGTATTGTGACCTTTCCAGAACTCTCCCTTTGCCCATAATTAGCCCTTCCATGCTTCCTTTGTGTCTGTTCACTGGACTTTTTCAATGCTTCATAACCTGACCAAAGCAGGTTCTTCCTTCCTTCCTTCCTTCCTTTCTTTCTTTTTCTTTTTCTTTCTTTCTTTCTTTCTTTCTTTCTTTCTTTCTTTCTTTCTTTCTTTCTTTCTTTCTTTCTTTCTTTCTTTCTTTCTTTCTTTCTTTCTTTCTCTTTCTTTCTCTTTCTTTCACTCTCCCTTTCTTCCTCTCTTCTTCTCTCTCTCCCTCCTTCCTTCCTTCCTTCCTTCCTTCCTTCCTTCCTGAAAGCAGTAGTAAGAAAGAGTATTCTACAGATTGCTAAAAATATTGGTAAGCCAATCAAAAGAAAGGACCTGCAAGATATTCAGGGCTGCTAAAGATGAATTGTTGTTTCAAAATATATTTAGACTTTAGGCTAGGTAGCTATCAAGAATATCTTTATCAAATAAGTATTAAAAATTGGTCAGGTTTTGCTCACACAGTTTAATAAGTTCTGAAAACAAAATAATAAAAATTATGCATTCTTTCCTCCATTCCCATTGTTCTAAAGTCTTTGGAGTATTGAACAAAACAAGACCTGTAGCTGTCATTGTCCCTCCTTACTATACATAAACACAATCTTTAACTTTGCTGCTGTAATTGCCAGACTTTGAGGAGTTGACATGTGCATATGGGTGAGAGGCAACAGAAGCAAATGACATATCTGTAATGGGCCATCAATAAAGAAACAACATCAAATATTCACAAAATAATCTTTAGCACTGCTTCAGTTTGCAGTGTCTCTTCTAATCCCAGCATATCGGCCTCTAAAAGAAATTGTCAGAAGATCCCATAAAATTGCCAGATGTTGAAATCATATCTGGAACACATCTTTCCTATTCACATAGTGTAATGAAGGACAGAGAATGACATAAAATTAACCATAAATTAAATTACATGAACATTTAAAGCATTTCTAGCAAAAAGTAAAATATTTTCCCATCATCTCTTGTTTTTTTTTCATACTATTAGCCATGTCACTTTATTGAATCTAAGATACTTACAACTTATTTATTATACATAGACTTGTAATGCAAAGAATTTTCTCTAATTTTCAGCTACATTGAAATGCACTTTGTTTCTGATTTTACAGAATTTTACTTAGTCTTACAAACACCATATCTTCACATTGCTTCACTTCTACATAAATAATTTTTAGAGCCATTAAGAAAGAGTCACAAATGGTTCATTTTCATTAAGTAGATGAACTCAAATTTAGTTCCATGAAAAGTAGTGGAGGGAGAGAACCCTAAGGTTTGCTAATAGGGTTAAGTCAATTCAGTCTTCCTTTTATGTGATGGTGCATACTATTAGAAATGTTTTAGAATGGTACAGTTTTGCTAGCATGAAGTAAAGAAGACAAATGGATGACTTTAGTAGTGAGCCTAAAAGATGATTACTGCAATTCAGAAATTAGAAATATAAATCATCTAAGAAAAATGGTCTCTTAATCTAGAGAAAGTGTGGCCTGTTCATGTAAAAAGTGTCTCTTATAACTAAGCCAGGTACAAAAGTTGTAAAAATAACTCTTACTGGCTTCAGTAGGCTTTAGATCCAATTTCATGATCTTAAGATTTGGTTTCAGTGATTCTATATCATTTATTAAATGTTTCAATCACAAAGTCCAATCTGCAGGTAGCTTTCCTCTGGCAATCCTGGACAGCATCTTGAAAATGGATTAAAATAATAGTCTAGCGTTACAGTGTGCTGAGTCAATCCCTGAGAAAGTCTTTAAGAACCACTTTATTTAAAATAATAACTTGACTTCATAGGGCTTCTTTCTATAGAACCCAAATTCTCATGCACAATTTTCTGGGGCAAAATAAAGGTGCTGAAAAGTGATGCACTAGTTCATCTAGTGAAGTGATAGTAGCTAGGAAAAAGAGCAGTAGATTGAAAATGTTTCCTTAAGTTCAATGACTGCTGTTACATAGGAGTGCGTTTCACATGACATAGGTCATAGACAGTATGCCACACACAGCATATGTATTTTTAAAGGTTTTAAATCCATCCCCAACTGCACATATTATGACAGCTTTTCATTTGTAAAGATATGCTAAAAACCAGGTCAGAACAAAAAAAGAAACAAACGAGAAAGCAAAAAGTGGAAATAACCCTAAATCTTTGAAAGTAAGCACAATAATTGTGCTGTTTTGCTTTTCAGTTTGAGTTGTTTTGAAATTGAAACATATTCTCTCAAATTGGAGATAGGAATATTCCTTCCCTGAGCTAGCTGAAGCTTTTAAACTGAGAAGTGGAACAATTAGTAAAGCAAGGGTCCAGAGCAATATTTAAAGGTAAGGCAATTAAAAAAAAAATCTTTAACTGTGGTCTCTCTCCTGACAGTAATGTGAAAATTCAGAGCTGACGTCTCAAGAATGACTTGGAAGATGTGGGTTCACTCATTTCCATTGAGACATTTTAAAGCTTTACCTATGAGACTATTGTGGCTGAGTCTAAAAACAACTTAGGATCAAAGTGCTGAAGAATAAACACTATAAAAAAGGAAATTTATCACTTCAGAAACAAAAAGAAAAAACAGCATTGCAAAAACAAAGTTCCTCTTCTAGCATGATTGTTTTTTAATTACCTTACTATAATTTGTTAGTACAGAACCTCATTATAATTGTAGCTAAGTTCTGTTAAGGACGTCATGTTACAGCTACATATAACAATCTGTCAATTCTACATGTGAAATGACTTTTAAGTCAGGTATCTACCCGGAATAGAATGTTGTATATATACAGTGAATAGATATTGTAGATCTCCACTGATTAGTATACTGATGCAGTACTATTATTTTTGAAGTAATATGCTTCACTTTACTTCGTATTTCTTCAGAATTGAGCAAGAAGATGAACCCTGCAGGAGTCCTTTTAATGCATTGACTGATACACAGAAGCTGGTAGACAGATGATGAGAATTTCTCATCATCTGGATGGAGGTTTAAAAATATATGTCCATCCATAATTTTGTTGAAGCAAAATCTGATCAGGTTTGAATCTTTGAAGGACAAATGAATGTATTGATTCAGTCATAGTATTTAAAAACAATGTCCCTGAAAGAAAATGCCTTTTTTTTTTTTTATTTTAAAAGAATACACATTTGTGTCTAGTCGTTCCATAAAAGAATTTTCTACATCATATAAGTAATTATTGATTTTTTAAAAATTTCTTTCACCCCAAACTGCAGTGAATGTAATAACCACACTTAGCTATTAAACCTCTTTAAATGTCACTGTAACAAGTGGCTTATGAAACATTTAATTGTAAACAATATAATTTTTAAATACTGCTATTTGGTAAGTTAAATTTTTAACATCTTTTTTGAAATGTCATGATTTGTAAACCCCTAAGAAAACTTCAGTGAACTCACTTTTAATATTTCTATCTCAGGCCATCCTGTGACTAGTCTGACGGTTTCATTAGAACACGTAATGGGAGTCGTAAAAACAAATACCTTGTGTCTGTAGGCCAAATAACTCCCAGGGACAAAACAGAGTCATAGCTGTCAGAAATTTCACATAATGACACTGAAAAGAATAGGAAACGTCACTAGTCTTAATCTTTTATGGGTAAACAGAGCAATTTTGCTCCTTACTGTGGGCCTTTTTTTTGTAATTATTTGGCCTGGAATCAGGATGACAATCAACATGTGCAAGGTCTTAAGAATGCTTTCATACCTTAAGTTGAAGAAATTTTAAACACCAATTATATTGTGCAAGAGATTCTGAAGAATTCTGGATGTTTTGAGGGGTTTTTTGCAGAGACTGGATGTGCAAGACTGAAGACTTCAATCTGCTATGCAAAATGATGTGTCTTTTCTAACAAATGTCTTTTATTGAGCTCTTGAATTTTAAAACCTAAATTGCTCATGTTTTGATTGATCTATTTTTGTTGTCTTCTGTTTGACTTCCTTCTTTCCTTTCCATTCACTTGTGGGAGAGAGGAAATAAAACCTCCACTATTTTTATGAAATCAGAAAACTTTGTTTACTTAGAGTAATAGTAAATCAAATGTAGACTCAAACATTTAGAGTCAAGAAGTCATTCAGGCTAATATGTACAATCAGTTAAAACCTGACTTCTCCCCTCCAAGCTATTTTTGTACTTTAGTCTCCAAAATACTTCCCATTTTGTATTATTCAAGAGATGACCACCAAACTTTAGCATACATTTATCAACTTTTGTTTTTGTACTTAAAGTTACTGGCTAAGGTTTTGTTTTTAAGACTGTAATTAGTATTAGAATTACTTTTGTGCATTATTAGAAATTGCATGAGTGGCAAATGTTAATATGAAGAACACATGAAAGGTAATGCTCATTATTATTCAATAGTATTATATCATAGCTTTTATGACACTCTGTAGAGCTCAGTAGGCATTCACACATATAGATTTGTCATGTGGTCAGAAGTCGTTTTGTGTTTCAGGCAGTTTCATATTTAATAGAAGACTCATTTTCAGAGGAATTAATCAAACTACTTCTGAAACTGGTATTTTCTCTAATATTCTAATACTGATACTGCATCCTCTCAGGCCTTCACTGGAATATGTAATTTTTTGTATCTCTTAGCTATTAAATAACTGCTTCCCACTGATCATACACTGTTCTGAGACAGATAAAACAAAATCATAAATCCAAGATATCAAATTCTTCTTTGCTAGTCCAGCTTGAGACAAGTTGATTAGGCAATTTATGTCTTCTTTGTTTCAAGCATGAAATTCTATTGTAGAATTATCTTCCAAAGAAATTTATTCTCTTATCTAGGTGTTATTTTATGTTTATATCTTAAACTTCTTTAACTTGTGTGATAACTTAAGAGCCTAAATGAAGTTTACACATTTAAAATATATTTTTCTGTTGATATCATATAACTCTCAACTTACCTAATTCTGATAAAGAAAATAATAACTATTCACAATAAGCATGGTTAAAAAAAGAAAAAAAAGTTTTAACTGTCACACAAAACACGTAATCAAGAGGTTTTCTGAATATTCAACACTCCTAATATCAGGGCACTTACCAATTTATGTATATTTTATCACTACTTCTTAGAAAAAATGAACTGAGGATATGAATTATCCATTCAACGTGAAAAATTTTAAAGGTGAAATAATCATATTAGTTCAGGTGGGCATAAAATTATGACAGATGCAGAAAAATGCTTGTTGCATGCCAAATTCTTGGTTCAAACCAATATTTTTTAATGAAACTCAGAAACAAATTACATTCAAGGGAATTAATTGGCCCAAGCAGGCGTGAGAGTGGAATTGAAAGCAAGAGAATGAAACTTGAATAGAGATAGAAAAATTGGCCATACTTAGCTGCACTTTCTACAGAGAAAACTTTTGATACAAAAGTGTTTTTTGAATAGTAAGTGTAAAACAATCCCTTCATGCTTTCTATCGGAAAAAAAAAATGAACCGTTCTATCATCTAAATCCTTTCTACCTTCTAGAGGAGGAAACAGGGGTTTTACACTGAATTAAGTCAGGTCTGCCTGGTCAATTCATATCTATTTTGATTAAAAAAATATATTTTTTTACAGAATGTTGCAATTGTTCAATATGCTCTTCTCTGATACTTGATATACTCTCATAAATTATCAATTCAAGATAAATGTTCTGCCTTTTCATTTAACCTCATCTCTAAATATGACTGTAATGTAAAAGTATAGAGCAAAAGGATAACGTGATTATGCATCTTTGTTGAAATTAGTCAAAACACCAAAAACCCCCAACCCTATAGAATAAACGAATGAGATTCAGAAACTATTTTTGTTTAATAATGCTTAAAACAAAAATTTTCTGGTTAGACCTAAATTTTTCATGTATTTATTTTATTTATATTTTCTCATTGTTAATGTTCATTGTTATACTTTACATATAATAGTTGGCGGAATTTCAAGAAGAAAAGCATCCATCACTTCTAAACATTAAGAGATTTTACTCAATTTGTTCAAAGGCTTCATGGATAGTGTGGGAAAGCCTTTAAATGATAGAGAAAAGTATAATGAATTATTTTCTTGCTAAAGACAGTAAAGTTTCTGTTTGATTTCAAAAAGAATGGTAATTGATTGCTTTTTAGTTGGAAGGTGAGGACACTTGTGAATCTGAAAAGGTTTCAGCAAACTAAGTAACCATCAAAAGTGTTTTCAACCATGCTTTTTCATTTCGAAATCAAGTTGGAAAATTCCACTTCTGTTTAATGTAAGTCCATATTTCTTTCTTTGGATGAGTTTATGTTTTCCTACTGATTCAGCGTACTGATTTAAAGATAATCCAGGCTTTTGATGGAAGTGATTTCGGAGTCTTGATGCTGAGCAGGTCTTCAGCCATGAATTAGAATAAAACAATAGGAAAAGAAATCATTTATGCTGTATATCAGTAGTAAATCAGTAAGATACACTTCTTCTAATCCTTAAACATAGGGTTTAAGTGAAAAAGCTTTAACTCTTTGAAGAATTTAAAGTTAGGTGTAGCAGAAGATAGAATCATACTTAGGAAAATAGCTTTGCTGTAAGACACTTGAGACATATTATTCATATCTGTGAGGTGAAGAGAAAAAAAGGAAGATGTTTTTAATTAGCTGATCACTGTATGGACTAACATGTTTAAAACAACATAACAGAAGTCCAGTGTGGGAAACAGAGGAGTAGAAACTTCCACAGGCACTAATGAGTTCAATTTACAGCCCTGGAAAGAGCTTGGGTTGATGTAATGATAAAGGTATACAGACCTTAAGGAGAAGAATTATAAACCTATGTTTCCATAGTTATAAGTAGAAGTGTGTGTTGAGTGATATAATGAAGACGTTTTAAGAATAGTAATGTGATTTTATAGTTTAAGTTAAGAATTTAGATGTTATAATAGAAGTATATGTGCATGTGAGTTAACAAGTTATTGGTTTAGAAACAGCTGCAATGCAGTAAAAAATACCAAAGGTGATAGGTTATAAAGTCAAAACAAAGCTTCGTGTTAATTGCTTATTGGACCAAAAAGTTATAAATTGCCATGTAACTTTGAAACTTGTGACTATCTTCAGTTCTGGTGACTTGTTACTTAAACCACGGCCTCTTAGACTGATGCCTTGTTTGATTTTTCAAGTAATAAATTGTGAATAACGGTGATAGTCCTGTCTCTTGGATCAGGCTCTGACAGTCCAGTAGTCACTAATTCATTTAAGCTGGCATGGTAGTTGGAATCTGCATAAGAAAGGTCACTTTTTCCATCTCTTTTTAGCACTATTTGGCTAGACAAAAAAGAGAGGTGAAGGAAGAACATGCAGTTGTTTCCCACTGTGTTTCACTCAGATATAGCTGCTGCCATCAGCTGCAACTCTTGAACTTTTTCCTGCTAAATGAAATCAGGGAAGTTTTTGAATTCTGAGTAATTTCCAACTCTATGGTGAGAACAGTGCCTGTACCAATTACCAGTTATGCAAATGCAGAGTTACTTTGGACTGTTACTGCAGATGAGCAGAGACATTAGCCTTAGTGAAACAGACAAATTACAATCACAAAAGAAACATGGTTTAAAACATCAGCATGAAAGTAAAGCAAATGGTTCCAGGAGATACTAGAGAGCTACTCTTGAATTCACTAACGCTTGCTATCTGTCCATCAGTTCAGAGTTCACTAGGTTTTCTTAGGGCAAACAGGGCAACCTCTACCTAGGAAATCCCCTAAAGGGAGATCAGGGGCCAGTCACAACTTTCACCTCTGTTTTATGGAGCTTACTTGGGGATCTGAGAGGCTGAGGCAAATTACAGATGGAACATAAAAAGCTGTGTGGAAAGGTAGATGTAGTTGGAGATAGAAGCATGTTCTCTGATGTTCAGTATCACATCACCTCTCCAGAGCCACCAGAGAAGTCTTCTGTGATACCAAAAAACTGAATGACACAGGGCATATTCTTGTACTCAGAGACTCTTGAGGACTGTGAATTTGTCTGTGCTGACACTCTCTCCCTTGAGAACACTGCCACCACTGCTATCACTCCCAAGAAATCAGTGGAACATACCCAGATGAAAAATAGGTATTTCTCAGAATATCTGTTGCTGAACAGGAATATTTGGCCAGCATTACACAAATATTCTGCCACTTATGTCCTCTAGTCACTTCTAAGCACATATTCAGCAAGACATCTAGCCAGTGCTTGTGTTCAGCTGTCTTTGGATCCCAAATCACAAACCACAGTAACATGTACAAAGCTAGCAGGAGGCACCTATATAAGGATCACACTTCCTTGTTCCAGTCTACAACTTCCTTGTTGTAGGAGGAGGGGCAGGCACTGATCTGTTCACTTTATTGACCAGTGACAGGATCCAAGGGAATGGCCTGAAATTGACTCAGGGGAGGTTTAGGTTGGATATCAGGAAAAGGTTCTTCCCGCAAAGGGTGGTTGGACACTGGAACAGGATCCCCGGGGCAGTGGTCACAGCGCCAAGCCTGTTCAAGAAGCATTTGTGCAATACTCTCAGGCACATGGTCCTGTGCAGGGTCATGAGCTGGACTCAATGATCCTTCTGGTTCTCTTCCAGCTCAGCAGGCTGGAATCAGGTGAGTCCATATTATTCTTTTTTTGCTACACGTACCATTTTCTCTTTTTGGTATTGCCTGTTTCTAAGACCAAACATGTTTGATGATCTGCACAGAATCAAGCATCCCTTTCAAGAACAGCAGATGTTAAACCTCTTTAACCAAGAACTTTCTCACAATCCACTCTAAATTTACTAACAATTTGTAACTGCAAATGAGATTTGGAAACCTGATATTGAATTATCAGTCACTTAATAAGCACATTATACTTCCAATGTTGTCAAGCATAGAGTAAAGAGCAAGGGTCTGATCCTTACATAAAATTTGAAAACTACTGTCAAATTACTTCATATTGAGTCTCAAATTAAACTTGTAGTAAGACCTAACATTTTAAAAATATGAATGTGAATAGAAAAAGAGAGGAAATAAAGTAAAACTCAATAAAATTTGCATGCTTTTTTCCTAATGGACGAATAATTCTGGTTTATAAAGTCCGCTGTGAAAGAAGAAAAAGTACACAGCCAAGCACATTCTTAAATAGCTCCCAAAACCTTTGGCTTTCTCTTACGAGAATTACTCTGCAAAACCAGTAAATTTTCAAAGAGTTTTCATACTGTTTTTGATGTCTTAAAAAGTATAACAGACACTTAATCTTCAGAATGCTCTTTGTTCACAAATTAATTTATAATAGATTGAAATACAAGTTACCATAAGCTGATATCTCCCCAGGACAGAGTTTACACCTTCACAAACCATCTAATAAAAGGATGTTTCCCAAATTCTTAGATTATCTTTTACAGGAGTTGTACAAATAGACTTTCAGGCAAAATAAATCCCACCTCATACATTCTATACCTATTAACTTTTTTTGGATGTTATAGGTCCAGCAATCGAGCCCAGGCTGATATCTTTCACTTCACCAAGTGATGAAAACCTCATGTCTATCTCTAAAAAGCTGATTTATTGACTTAATGAATGTAACAAAGATTAAGCCTTTTCTGTATGGTGTGAGAGCTCTAAAACCATGTGAAAAATCTAATTCAGTAGTAACACTGTCTCTGCTGACAACTTCTTTTGAGAGACTAGGAAAATTATTTTAAATTTCAAATGTCCTTGACTAGACATCTACTTTCTTATGAAATTAGCCTCGCATGTATCTGTATATAATTTTAATTTTTACTTATAGGAAATTAAATAAGTGTACCCAGTAGGTTTTAAATTATAATTGCATGGTCATAACTTTGAATATTAGCTCACTGTTCTTGGGGACAGGAGTAGTGGGAGTTAATCTTTTCTGACTCTACATCATCATTTTATTATATTTACATATTTAGCCTCCTCTTATAAATAGTCTCAAAGAATTGAAGGATAGCCTTTTTTTCACTTTGTTGCAGCAGATACAGTCTAGAAACATGCTTAATTTGGAGTACAAATGCATGATGTGATATGATAAGGTTTTTTTAATATTTAACTAAAAATTAAATGCTAGCTTGATGTTTTTGTGAGTTTGAGAATGGGATATAGAGACAATGTTCAATTGTAAATAAATAAATAAATAAAAAAATAAAAATCAGAAGTCTTTATACTAAGATAAATTCCTCCCATCATTTTAGTACATGGCTAGTCTACAAAGCACATTAATATGTAAACTCTTTATGGATAATTCACCAGAGGACATGATTAGTTACTTGTTTGAGAATTTTGCAAAGGTTATTTGAGAAAAAAATGGAAAAATAAAGAAAATTAATTAATAATTAATTAATAAAGAAGTGGAAAGGAAAGAAGGCCAATGGGCCTATTGTGCTGCTGAAATGCATAAGCCTGAATTTAACTGTTGACACATATCACGCTATGTGCCCAACATCTTTGGGGAAAGGTTAAACTCAATCTGTTTCTGTAGCACATGATTTTATAGGAACATAAGACATATGAAAATTAAAACACATCATATCTGTGCAGCAGTAGACAAAGGATACCAAATTCATCTGTGTGACAAGTGCTGAATTCTGGACTGTGTGTTAATGCACTGCTTTTCTTATTCTCATGGAAACCAGTCAGACCTCAGTGAATCTTCTGTCACTGTAGATGTTCCTCTGAGTTAGCAGTTTGCATGGGCAGTGAATCCCCCCTGAAGTTCAAATAAAACAGAAAAACTCCCCAAAGAAAACCTATTGTTATGTCTGGAGCTTCAATCATCCTTACTCAGCAATAACATTTCTAGGAGACTGTATCACCTTAACTGAAATATTCTGTACAGGTCTGCAGTAGTTTCTAGAAGATTTCATGTAAACTTCAAACAATACACAAAGGAATGAGGGATTAAATACCTGGCCTTTTAGAATTGCAGTTACCAATCATGATCTCTGGGTGTATTCTTTTCACAAAATGTTCTCCAAGCGCAACCTTGGAGCCTAAAAAGAGAGCAGAATCTTTAACGACTCTAATCTATTCTGTATGAAAGGAAGGCTAAATATTTAAATATAGAATTTCTTCTCTAAGAAATGCATGAGATTTATGGCATGTGAGTGTCTAGAACATTTGTTTAGAATCTAACTTACATGTCTCATGCAAGCTGCATTGTTTGCAGTCTGTTAAGAGTAAGGCACATCACCTCTCTTGATGAGAAAAAAGGAAAGATAAGCTATTTTGTTTTTTCAGTCAAAGATAAATTCAGATAGGAAATTTTAGAAGTATCCTCAATGAGTTTCAGATTAAGGATTAAAGAAGTAAATGTTACCTACTGCTATTTCCTTCCTTCTCTCTTTCCCTCCATTTACAGTTGTTGACTACACTCAGAAGCAATGAGTAGAAAAGTGAAACATTAAGCTCTTGGACTATCTCCTGAAATGATCAACTGTTGTCTTGGTGGATTTTTGATGTTCACATGCCCTCTATAAATTGGGTAAAGGCCTTCAACTTTCTTCGAATTTGTGCCAAACAGTTAAGATGGTAACAAAGATGCTATTGAGATGATAATGAATTGCTGTCAGTACATCATATCTCATACTCAAATCTATGCTTGGCTGTTTCTAGTCTCTTGAGCTGCATATCCACTTGATGATCAAAGAAAAATGTTTCATTTATTTATGCCTTTATTAAATAATTCAATGAAAATGACACTTTGTATTTGTTTTGTCTAGCCAATAAATCCATGTATTATAAAAAAGGAGAAGCAACCTGTGTTTATTCTCAAAGAGACACGAGTCTGTGAAGTATTTTACATATTTAGAGTCCCAGAAGTGAATGATGAATTAAAAGAGATAAATTATTCATAATTATAGCAGGCTTAAAAATGAAGGCTTATAACCAGAAGGTCCTGTTCCAGCAAGGACATAACTAGTGCATAAGTAGTTTCATTGAAGTCAGACAAATAAGCCCATGTTTAAGTGCCTTTCTGCATAAAAAACAAAATTAAGAACAGAGTAAAACTGGAGAATTAATGACTACTTAATGCAAAGTGTGAAAGAAAGCACTGACTATATAATCAGGGAGCACAACTGATTGATATGATGGGGGAAATGCATTCATGAGACATCATGCTTTCTTATTTCAGGAAAGAGTAGGTACCATGGTAAAATCGTGGGGCTTTATGGAAAATCTGGGGCCTCAGTATAAGCATGAGAAATATTGAGGTGGACAAAATCGTCTTCCTTTTTTAATAAAATAAATGTTCTAGTGCCTGCTTACAAATAATAGGTTATAAAGTTAAAATTTATCATTACTGAAAGAAACACCCAGACCTGTGGGGGAATTACATGGTAATGTGCCAGGGAAATGTGAATAAAAATAAATTAACTGTCATTCTGGTGAATCTGAAAGATTGCAAGTGATAGAGGTACCATGATAAGCCAAGATAAGCTACTTAGACTAAAAAGGATTTGGTCACCTGACAACATGTAAACACATAAGTAACATGAGTTCAAGCTTTAAAAGCAGCCTCTATGCTCCAACACAGGGAGAGATCTGAGAGAAATTTTCAGCCCATTTGTGCTTATTAACTGTTGTAATCCTCCTGAGGCTGGAATCATGCAACAGATAATTCTAGAAGGAAATGCTTAATTCTGCAAGTATGCATTGTTGCTTCACAGCCAACAGTTAATTATCTGTGTTTGTCTTCTGCTCTTGCAAGGGTGTCAAGAAACCTTCATTAGCTGAAAAAATCTTCAGGAATCTTTCACAGATCCTTCTTACAGAACTTTTGGATTTTGTTGACTACTCTGTGTTTGTACGTTATAGGTTTCAGCTGCATCCTCGTATGTGAGCTGGCATCACATCCTACAGTTCATGTACAGAATAGATGTAATGGATGAAAATACTCTTAAAAGTCATGTCACATATACTTTTTCAAATTTGTACACATGTTCATCATCACGAAAGTGGGTTTTAGTGATGTTTACAAATTAAAATTATAAGAAATTGGTAATATATGCTGTGAAGATGGTTGCCAAGATATGTAGCAAAATCCTGTGAATTTTTTAGAATGATGCTTGAAGTTATTTGTCAGGGAAAAATACACATATGGAAAAATATGTATGTAGATGTTTCACACTAGGAAGCCTATGTTTTATCTATATTTATTGTTGCATTGCACAGATGAACTATGTCTTTTTACATTACTATGCACTGCTCTGGGGTCTCCAACATAAGAAGGACATGGATCTGCTGGACCTAATCCAGCGGAAGGCCAAGAAGATAATCAGAAGGGGCTGTAGCACTTCTGCTATGAGGACAGATTGTGAGCTAGGGATTGTTAAGCCTGGAGGAGAGAAGGCTCTGGGGAAACCATAGTACAGCCTTCCAGTACCTGAAGGGGCCTACGAGAGAGCTGTAGAGGGACTTATGACAAGGGCATGTAGTGATATGACAAGGGGGAGTGGTTTCAGAGTGAAAGAGGGTAGGTTTAGATTGAATATTAGGAAGAAATTCTTTATTGTGACAGTGGTAAGGCCCTGGCACAGGTTGCCCAGAGATGTGGCTGCCCCGTCACTGGAAGTATTCAGGGCCAGGCTGGATGGGGTTTTGACCACTGTGGTCTAGTGGAAGGTGTCCCATGGGTTTGGAGCTAGGTGGCCTTTAAGTTCCCTTCCAACCAAAGTGTTATATCAATCTGTGATTTTTCCATGAAGAATAAAGGAAAATTGTCTGTTCCATTCCTTGTCTGTTCATTCTCTCCCATTACATCTTACCAGCTGGTAAGGCCTCATGGAGGACATTTGCACACAACTCAGAAACCACAGTTCTCTGTGTGACCTTCCTGTGTCTGCTCCAGTCTTCATGCAGTGGATCTAAACTGGTTTTGCAGATGAAGTTCCCCTAAACTTTGAATATATTCTCTAAACAGAATATATCCCATAGTCTTAGTTAAAAAAACCTTAAATTAAATAAAAGCAGAATAAACAGCATACTTTATAGCAATGCATCCTACATTATTAACCTGAATATTTTAGAACTGTCATCTTTGATGCCAGAAAATAAAATCTGACAGAAGAGAACAATGTATTGACATAGTCATATGGAAGAATAACTTTTTGAGGGAAGCTGCAGATACATTACATATTCATATTTCTTACCTATATTACAAGAGAGTTAAATGGCTATTCATGCTTGTGCAAATCTGGTTTATACTGTCAGTTT
Source organism: Edolisoma coerulescens (assembly GCA_013397115.1). Classification (NCBI taxonomy): domain Eukaryota; kingdom Metazoa; phylum Chordata; class Aves; order Passeriformes; family Campephagidae; genus Edolisoma; species Edolisoma coerulescens. The sequence continues at coordinate 33,984 of VWZW01000559.1, read as the reverse complement.
TTGTTTTATCTTCCCATGCTGAAGTAGGATTTTAGTGCACTGTATTAAAAATGGTATTTCTGTCCTTCTGCTCCATTATCACTCATTATGCAGGCATCTTATACATCTTAGCAAAAGCTGTTACAGGCTTCGAGATCACTTACTGATGGGTTGCAATCCTATCCCCACTGACTTCTGTAGAAATGCCAGAAGCAGACCCTCAATTTTTTCAACAGTGAATAGGTGAAAGGACAGATATGTTATTCTAGGTCACATATTCAAATATGTTTACTCAAGTGAGACCTTCTTCCTTGTATTATCTGGCTGTAAGTAACCCAGGTTTTGTCTACACTTAGAAGTGTTACTACCACAGTTATGAATGCTAGGAGTGAGAGTGGAAAGGTCATCTGATAATTGAGAAAAATTTCAGACAGAAGTGCACTTGTGCTTTTAAAAAAAAAGTTTATTGCATTAGAGAAACTGCTTTGAGATGAGTTGAAATTAAGTTGAAATAAGGACTGTATGAAAGTTACAGAGAGGCACAGCAGAAGATATGTCTGCAAGCACATTCAGGGCCCTCTGTGTGCAAGGTGATGCCCTGAAAAAGGCTGGAACATTGACTCTTGATTTTAGCTGCTCTGTGAAATGCAGGTTGGCACCCAGAAGAAAACTGTGTCATGTGTGATGACTGTGTCATCAACTCGGTTTATCAGAGAGCATTGGTGCAGGTTTTGAGAGGATTGTGCTTATATCAGAAGTGTACGGTGCAACACACTGGTATTTTGCTGGTTATTGGATAGTGACCTATATAATATTATTGCCCTTATACCACCAAAATTTTTGCACATAAAAGAACAAGCTTTTAGAGTGTGTGAGGATTTTAATGGCTTTCAACTGTTCTCCCTTCATCCTTTTAATTTTTTGGTCCTGAAGTTAAAAGCTGCTTGGATCTGCAGACCAATGAGGCAGCTGTTCCAGTCTCTGATGGTGAGCAAAGGGAACTAACTATCAATTAGATATGTAATGCTTTAGGCAGTTGCTTAAATGCTATATAATTAAAGCTTAGCTTTTGCATAAATGTTTTTTCCCTTAAGAAAGCTAAATTACTTCAAAAGTTCCACACAGCACTAAAATATAATAATAGGTGACAATATGTGTTTGGGAAGAAATATGAACACCTAAAGTAGAATTTCTTCTACCTTGGCAAAGAACAAGAATGGATAAAATGGAAAGGAAAGTTGCAGCTACTTTAATCCTCTCGCAGCCAGGAGACTGTTTGGAAGAGTGAATGTGCCCTGAATCTGAAAGCCTGACTTGAAGCGGTTTGGTGGATTCACTTTTGTGAAGGTTTCACAGCATTTGTCTTTAGTGTGACTTTCTCCTCAGTATGAACTTATATTTGGCTGAAACTCCTGGATTTATCGTCCATAAATCGGGAAATTTTGCATATTGTGAGCAACAAAGGAATGCAATTTACTTTCGCACATTCCTGGGCAGAGCTCAAAGAGGGTTTTTTTCCAGCCAAGAAAGAGCCTCTGATCAATCATACCTAGAAAAAGAAAGCTGAATAAGTGACTATCTACAAAGAAAGATTTTATATGAAATAGTGAGTGGCATCGTCATCTCTGGTACCACTCCTTTTGAGCTGTTGAAATGGTAGAAAAATAAAGTAACTTTTTGTAACTGCCAATTGCTAATGGAAAGGTGTAACACCTATAAATCGGTGGTGGTAAAATGCCCCCCTCATCTGCACCTATCCACCACACAGACATGTGGCAAGAAGCAAGGTAAAATCAGCAAGGCAGTAGAAAAAAGTGCATAGGTGCTTAAAGACAATTTCTGTGTGACAGGTGTTGTGCAGGAAGTTGTCATCTGCTGGAGAAGCCTCAAGGCTAACGTCAAGGCCATTTGGGAACTAAGGAGCCAATAGTGGATCCCATCAGACCACTGGTTCCCACCTCTTACAGAGAATATCCTAGTGCTGGTAGACATCAACCCACTTTTTCTCTTTTTTCTTGCAGTTGCTAGATACTACAAATTGAGGTATTGAAAAAACATAATTTTTATGTTTCTAAAATGATGCTAAAGCTAAAAGGCAAATAAGGTAAGCTTAGAAAAAGTCCATTCCTAAGATTTTTTTCAAAAGATCACAGCTTCTGTCATTTTATATTCCCACATTTTAATATAAATGTAAATTTAATTGAATACAATGCTAGAAAGATACTACATATAAAAGCCAAAACTTTTATTTCCAAAATTCTTTGCCTGTTGTTATTACACACTTTAACTAGTTCAAAAATCAGTTCCTTTCCTTTTTTACTTCAATACAAATGTATATAATTGTTATTTATTACAAAAATCACAATGTTCACATAGGAAATATTTTCTTAGAGGATTGATCAGTGCAGCATTTGCAAACAAAAGTTGAGATAGGTTATTAGACACAAAAATAAACAAATTTTTAAAAATCCAGATTTCCTTTATAGAGGGAAAACCTAGCTGTATTTTTCAAAACATAGCTGCTTGAGGGACATGATGCCCATAATTCTGTTCTGGATTGCTATACCAGCAAAAAGATAATTTTGCTATTGTTGTTGGTTTGTGGCTTCACATACATGATGACAATGAGTATGTACAAGTCAAGTGAAGAAATATCCCACATTTAATTTAATTTTATCTGCTAGTCCTGAACAGGAAATGAACATTTGGAATTCTTATATTTTCCTTCCGCCACCAAAGGAATGTGGTGTGTGTGTATGTGTAGTGGGTTGAAAAAAAACCTGAGTTGATAGACAGACTTGTAAGCCAATCGCTTCTCGTGATTTCGCATATCAAAGCCCGCACAGCCGTGGGAAGGGGAGCTTTT
>VWZW01000559.1:4541-20390 GCA_013397115.1 Edolisoma coerulescens | reverse complement strand
CCGCACCACTCAGCTTGGTGTCATCTGCAAACTTGCTGACTGTGGGCTCAATCTCTTCATCTGTGTCATTAATGAAGACATTAATAAGATTTTGTCCCAAAACAGACCCCCCCCTGAGGGTCACCACTTGTCACATGGCCCATCAGAACACAGTCATTAAGCTTCTGGATGTGACTGTCTACTCAATTCCTCACCCACTGAACAGTCCAGCTGTCAAATCCTTCCTTCCTCGAGTTAGAGAGGATGTTGTGTAGGACCATATAAAAGACCTTACAGAAGCCTATCGCCCTTCCCTTTTTCACTGATGTAGTCATTCCATCATAGAAGACCACTAGGTTGGTCAGGCAGGACTTCACCTTAGCAAAGCCATGCTGGCTGCCTCAAATCGCCTCCCTCTTCTTCATGTGCTTTACTACAGTTTCTAGGAGGATCTGTTCATGATCTTCCCAGGCACAGAGGTGAGGCTGACAGGTCAGTAGTTCCCTGGGGTCCCCCTTTCTACCGTTTTTAAAGATGAGTACAATCTTTTCCAATCAGTAGGGATTTCACCTGATTGCCATAAATTTTCAATCGTCATGGACAGTGGCTTGGCAACTACATTAGTCATTTCCATCAGGACTCTGGGATGCATCTCATCAGGTTCCATAGATGCATGTGCCATCATCAACTTCCTCAGGTGGCCACTAACCTGATTTTCACTCCCAGTGGGAAGGACTTTGTCCCCTCAGTTCCTGTCTTGCAATCCACCCACCCAAGAAGTGTGGGAAGAGAAGTTGCCATTGAAGACTGAGGCAAAAATGTTGCTGAGTACCTCAGCCTTCTCATCGGTTGTTCCCAGTTTGATAGACTTCTTTTCTGGGAGTGGAGCATGGGTGGGTGTACACCTCTTTTGATCTTCCTTTTCGGTCTAACCTGCCTGTCGAAACCCTTCTTGTTACTTGCATTCCTTGTCAAGTTCAGCTGCAGGTCCTTCTTGGGCTTCTTTGTTCCATCCCAACACAACCGAACATAACCCCCACACTCTTCCCAGGATACCTGTCCTTGCTTCTACCTCCTGTGCATTCACTTATTGCCCTAAAGTTTGACCAGCACGTCCCAACTCAGCCATGCCAGTCTCTTGCCTTCCTTGCCTGATTTCTTACGCCTCCAGATCACTGGTTGTTGCAACAATGGTAGAAGTCCTTAAGGACCTGCTAGTCTGTCCTCCTCCCTTGTTCCTGAGAGTAGATTCTCAGGATGTCCCACTATCTCCTTGGACAGCTGGAATTTTGTTTTCCTAAATTCAGGGTCCTGACTTTACTCATTGCCTGACCCACATCCCTCAGGACTTCGAACTCTACCAGTTCATGATCACTGGAGACCAGGCTGCCTCCAGTCTTGGTGTCCCTGATTAGCTCACTGTGTTGATGACCAACAGATCCAGTATCACATCACCTCTTGTTAGGCTATTACCCGGCTTAAGAAGTTACCCACCATGCATTCCACGAGTATCCTGGATTCCCTAGAGCTCATTGTGCTACTTTCCCAGCAGATATCTGGGTGGTTGAAGTCTCCCAGCAGGACAAGAGGCTGGAGCCTGCTGCCTACTGCAGCTGAAGCAAGAACAGGCTCCCATTTATCAGGGGCTTGTAGTAGACAGCAACCATGATGGTCCCTTTGTTGCCTCATCCTCTGGAGCAACAAACAGCTTTCAATTTGCTCATGGCTGTTCTTCTGCTCTTCGGATTCTTTCCATCTTTTGATTCAGAGGGCAAACCTACACCTGGAAAAGTGGCAGTTAGGGACATGGTTTAGTGGTGGACCCGGCAGTGTTGGAACTCATGACTGTAAAGGCCTTTTCCAAACTAAATGATTGTACTGTACTATCTGTTACCTTTTGGATCTCTCCTTTGTGGCTGATGGCCCTGCAGCAAACTGAAATCCTATGGCCTGCCTGTTTGCTTACACTGATAGGATGCGTAACTCCTGATTTTTGTGTTAAATTTAGGGTTACTGTGTCAACGATTAATGTGACTTATGAATTTGCATTAACGTTTCCCTCATTACTAAATTTAACATTTTCATGCTTGCTGTAACAGCAGCAAACTAGACTTATGCCACCACATTTCTGCAGCTGTCCCACCCCAGTCAAATCAAAGTGAAACTGTCCCTGCCATTCAGTGTCATCTAGAGTAGGCTATGGGGTGTCTTCTGCAGAGAAAACAAAACCAAAAAACACTGCAGTGAAGAACATCAGAAAACATGCTGTATATATATAAAAGACTTGTTTTTCTTACAATTATCTATCCCAGTTTACTTTAATATAAATAAGTAAAATAATTTATTAATTCCAAAGGAATCTCCAAACAGATGTTAAATACATTTCAGCAGTTTAAAGGAAAATTACTTGCAAAAACCTGTTTTATTGCTTCTTTATGGTTTTGGTTTTGTTTGGGGTTTGGTTTTTCTTTTGCTTTCTAGGTATCGTTATATCTGTTCAAAGCCTCAAGTTATATTGTTTTAATGTAGTCCATCTGCAGATAGATATTTAATTCCCCTCCAAACCTGTTTTACTTATTTTCATTCTATATTTTTCTTTGCCTATATGTCTTTTTTTCTTATTAAACTTCTGTATCTGTTTTTTATGTGTGCAAAGTGATTGAGAATAATTTTAAGAAGATGCTAAACTAAACTAAAGTTTTATCCTATCAGTAGACCCATTTATCTTAATGATTTCCAATAACCTTCTATTCTCTGCAGAAACTTACTTCATACTTACTAGCAGGGCAGCCTTCATTTTATCCATGTATTAAAGCAGCTAAGCTACTGAGTACATCTAAAAGATGATCTTCATCTGAATGGGTGAAAAATTCTCAGTAGATAACTTCTGTGATGGGTGTATCCTGTCCTGTAGGAAAAATTTAATTGCTCAATATGCTTTGAAGAATCTAATTTTTTCCCATAAAGAATTCAAAATAATGCACATTTTTTTACAACTAGAGTAATCACCCTTTTTTCCCACTATTCATTCCGAAATATATTTTTTGTCTGAAAGCCCATCATAGTATCTTTTTCACTTTTCCAGCTGTAATTTGGCATATATTACAGCAAGTGAGTAATGAAGTTATTAGTTATTTTCACATACTTTCTAAAGTGTATGGATCCTAGAGATTTGGAGGTATGAAAGACATGCAAAGCAATTTTGTCCTCCTTTGTGTCCACTAAGAGGAAACACTGACAGTCCTGAAATAAAAAATACTTTCTTTCAGCTTGTTCCATGTATCTTTAAAACCCTGTATGCCAGAATGATCCAACTTTATTTACTGTTCAGTGTAGTTGCAGTGTTAGGTATGATCTGGCTGCCATTTGGGTGGCACAAAACCACATTCTTCTTTATAATAGATGCTCCTAAGCCAGCTCATAAATTCTGGGATACACTAATGCCTTGCAGTAGTTCAGGGTGCTGAAGTCTGCATTATATCACAGTAGCTGTACTCCAGCTGCAGGATGACTAGACCTTAGGAGAGAAGAAAAGTATGACACAAATGAAACACTGATTCTTATCAAGCATTTTGTCAGTAGAGGGAAACATTGAATGGGTATGACAAACCCAAAATCAAACACAGCAGTTTGACTGGAATATGTGGAATATTTCAATCTAGATAAGATTGAAGCAGGTAGTTAGATTTGTCTATTTCTTACTTTTCTTTTTCCTTTTTAAAAATTTTAATGAAAAGAGATTACATTTTCCTATAGAGAGAGTTTAATATCTATTGAAAAACCTGTAATTATTTTTTCCAATCAGTTATAATAAATCTTTAAGTATTTAGGGAAACCATTTCAGAAGGATACAAATTGGTATTGCATAGCACAAATTCCTTCCTGGGCTCTAAATAATTTTTTTTTTCTATACTGTTCAAGACAAAAACAGAGAAACAAGCTATTTTGCTAACAGGGAACTGAGGTTGTGTGGCAGGTTAAACATTTTCCAGATTTCTAGGATGTTTTACATATTAGTAAGGAGGAATAGATTTCATACGATTGTCATGACTTTTCAAATGTATGGCTTGGCAAATACATCAGACAACTTCCTCAAGATTTTGGAATGTACTTGTGCATGTTCAGGAGACTCACATGGCCTCAAATCTGAACTTGCTTGTTGTCCTGTCCCTACCTTAATATTAAGGAACTTAGGATGTGGAAAGAGATAGCACCCTTGAAAACAAAATAAAAAATATTGTGGAGTATTTCAGCCTTCTTCCTGTCAATTATCACAAGTTCTCATATCCTATTCATCAGATATATTTTTTTAATCTTCATTTTCTGACCAAAACTCTTATTATTCTTAGCATCCCTTGCCAAATTAAACTCCAGCTGTGCCCTGTTATTCCTTTTCCTCTCCCTACATACTTCACAGGATATATATCCCAGTTGCCTCTGCCTATGTATTTTATTCTTACCTTCGGGAATATGTGGGAATGAGAATGAGAGTTCTTGTGCCTTAAGAACAAAGTTCTTAAAGAGCTGCAAGCTCTGTTCATCTCTTTTTATGTTGAGACCAATTTCCCAGGGGGTCCCTTTCCTTAAACAATTGATAAGATGTTCTTTGAAAATTCAGTGTCCTGCCTAGTATTCACCTGGCCCATGTACCTCAAACATGTGAATTTCAGCAGGTCATGATTCTTTAAGCCCAGGCTCAACCAATCTTGACCTCTCTAATTAGTTCATGTGCGTTGGTAAGCAACAAGCCCAGTAATTTCCCTCCTCTAATCGTGTGGTCTATCACCTGGATTAAAACTATCCTCAGCATACTCCAGGAATCCCCTGGAGTGCTTACATCTTGCTGTGCCTCTTTTCCAGCATATGTCAGGCTGACTGAAGCCTTTCAGCAGGAACAGAGTCTGCAAGCAAGATGCTTCCAGTTAACAGCCTCCCCTTAGTCAGGTAAGCTGTAGTAAACATCAGCCATGAAATTTCCTTTGTTTTCTTGGCCTCTAAATTTTACTGAGAACTGTCCATTCATTCATCATGATTTTTCAAAGACAGATCTGTGCAGTCAAAATTTTTTTTTTACGTGGGAGGCAATCCCTCTATCCCCTTTGCTGGCCTATCCTTGAAGGCAAATTCAATACTGAGACAATTTTTTCTTTCACCTTATTAAGCTGAATTAAATTAAATTTCTTTAAACACTTTGTCGTAAATCAGCACCAAACTTAAAATTTTGGGCTACTGTCCTTGTTTGTCAATAACCTCCAACACGTTTTGCATTTGCCAATATTTAATAGTGTAAGAAAGTAAATGAATGCATTTGGTTTGGCATTCCTAGAAATTCAGAAGTCAGTTCTTTTATTGGATACTAACAGTTACTGAGTAACACTTATATTGTACATACCAAACCAGACAAGACCTTGGAGTTCACAGGCACCAGCATCTAATTTGTAAGCATGAAAATCCCACTTAAGATGTGCTTTTCTAAAGGTGGGGAGTGCTCTTATGAATGAGAAAGTCCCTAGGATGTGATTCCACACTGTGCATGGTGTTTTACTATTCTCCAGTTCGCTCTGGACTTACTTGTGAAAGAAACTCAGGCACAAAAACCGAGGAGGAGCAGTGCTCTCCTCTAACACCCTTTGTCTACAGCACTGAAGNCCCTCTTTCTTTCCCTCTTTCCCTTCTTTCCCTCTTTTTCTCTTTCTTTCTCTCCTTCTTTAGAGTTATGACTCTGTTTAGATGTGCGCTGCTGTAGGTGTAACTGAAGAGTCTAGCAACTCTTTTACCTACATCTGACAGAACCCAAAAGCTAGGCATTGCACTTGACTCAAATCTCATATATCAGGTATGAGACAACACTTTAGAAAATATATTGATTACTGTCATATAAAACACAGAAAAAGAAAATTATATATTCTATTCTATTTATTTATTGAAGAATAAAATGTCTTAGAGAACTGCAGAGTAGAACGTTTCACTTCAGGTTCTGGTTTTGCCTAAGAAGTTTCAAATCTACTGCTTCACAAAAAGATTTAGCCACCTGTTGGGCAGTAGTATGCTCCACCATGCTGGATGATTCTTTGCAACTGCCAGGAAGGAATTCAGCATTCATAAGGCAGGGAGAAGGAAAGTGAGAGAATGTGATGAGATGGTATTGACTAGATGCCTGGTGGGTACAGCATTTTTCATGAGTAATTTTGACCTTGTCAAATGCAAAGGTTGAATTTAGGCTTACATGGCCAGCTCCTTGGAAAATGTTTTCATATTAAATTGCAAATGATATTATTAAAAGCTCCAATAAGGAGCTTTTCCATATTCCATTAGGGTGAGTTGAGAAATGGTTTCCTGATCCTTACTGGATATAGGTATAAATCATTCACCATATTCCTTCTCCATGGTCAGCATAGTTCTTGGCATAGGTATCTACATCTATTTGTGAACACAGTCCAATAAAATCTAGATTTTTTCCATAGCACTTTCTATATGTCAGAGAAGGAAAATGGAGATAAACCACTTAATATATGTCCCATCTTAACAAACTCACACTTATTTGCTTCCAACTGCTGGGTTATTTCTCTCCCATGAGGCTTTTGATACTTGCTGACAACGAAGTTTTTTAATATCCCGCAGACACGTAGTCCACTTCTGAAGCCTAACTGATGAATTAGTAGAAGCATGTGCAGAATTTTAGACACTTGAGAAAGGGTAACTCTTTGCTTGCCTGTTAGTTTTCGGTATTAATCCATATTTATTGCTTCCTACAAAATAAGTAGTCATTTATTTACCTCTAAAACTGTATGCATACAGAGAACAATCTCTTCCATAGATCTAATTGTTTATGAATTTCTGAAAAGGGTGGGGAGGAACAATAATTTTTTTTCTTTGGGCATTGATTTTGCTAATTGCTGCCAGTGCAAATGTAGTGGAAGATTGATATTTTGCCAGTCAAGAATATTGGATTAATTCTTGGAGATGCTTTTAAATGGTAGGATAGTTTGACCTATGGACCATCATCTATGCAGAATGAAGTTATAACAAAATTTATTAAATTATTTCTTTTCTTGATATGCTCTCTGGGACTGACGTATTGCAAAGGTTATGTAAAGAGAAAGAATAGCAGAATTTAGTTCTTCAAACTAAACAAAATTAGTATGATGCGATTATATTTCAGGGTCTTTTGGTTCACAACTTGCCTAATTATAGTTAGAGATTTAATTGGTAAGAAAACAAAGACATAAATTAATTTCATTTAGATTTTAATCAAGAAAAAAAGCTGTGTGAGTATATTCTATGCATAACAAGTAGTGCTACTTCCAAATAACTGGAGGCCCAGCATTTTCCATTGTGGGACATTGTTTCAAATGTTGTTAAGCAAAAAGTGGATGGAGATTTTCTACTAGAAAGTTTATTAAAGGGAAGAAAAAGGCTTGATCAACATACTCTATTTTATCGTACCAACAGTTTTGCTGAACTTCCCTTCCAAAAGTAGTCATGGCTGTGTACCTCAAAGTAAGAATCTAAACCTGACACAGAAGCGCGGAGGTGTAATTCTTTATTTTTATGGTGAGTCCACCCTTATGTGTTTAGCTCACAAAAAACCCCCATCAAAATAAGAAAGAAACAAAAAAAACCCCACCCCACCCATCTTACATATAGTAAACTTAATTTTCTGTAGCAGCTCAAACCTATTCAGATATCTTCTTTTGAAGTATTTTAACTGAGTATGTTCTATCCCAATGCACCATTAAACCAAGCAATACAGAGCTGATGTCTCCTAACAGAAGTGCTCCTGGCACCCAGAACACGATGTACTTTGTGCAAGTAGACTCTTCCTTTTTGGCCATCCAAGTCTTTATTTGGTCCTATTGCTAACCCAGATATGAAGGCAGAAAAAAAGTCTATTAGGCAAATCCTTTCTTGAGAGAGGAAAATGCAGCAAGCATATATCTAAATGCAAATGGTCCAAGACATTATTTCTGCTGCGGATGAGCCATCATTTACATGTTTGAGTTCTGTTCAATACAGTTGAACAAAAATAAAAAAAGAAATTTACATTACTTTCCTCTAACCTGCAAACGTGAAAACAGAATGTAACATAACTTGTGCCCCAAAGAAGATGGAAAAGAGTTATGGGTCTTTAAAAAAATATATCTTTTCAAAAGCATGTGTCTGTTTCAGCTCGCACTTCATCACCTGTGTAGATTTATTCTGTTCTTCTCAGTTCTAGTAATATCTGTGAGCTATTACAAGAACATTCGTAAACTCTAATTATATTGAGACAGAGTCTACATCAAATCTGATTAATACAAACCAAAAATCACATTAGTGACTGCATTTGATGGCAAGAAATTAGGTCTTAAGACAGCCTATCCATGTTGAGAGACTCTAATAAGAGCAGGGCACAAAAGATATTTCATATCAAATGTACCTGAATACTAGGAAGGTTTTTGGGTCTCACCTAAACACACGTGGATCACTAAAGCTTATGCTTATATTAATATCCTGATATTTGTATTCATAATTTGAAATAAGCATGGGAATGGAAAGTATGCAAGGGTAGACTGTTCTATTCTGGATGCTGTCAATTTTGATTTTCATTCCATAGAGTTTGCCAAGTAATTCAAATGGGTGCTATGGGGGAACAAAGAAAGAAAAGAGCAAGCTGAGATGGAGGAGAAAGTGATGAAGGCTTTCTTGGATTTTTTAGCATAATTACAGGTGGTTTTTTATGCTTTTTGACTATATCCTGAGCAGGGAATAGTCAAATGAGGTTTCCAAACAGGAAAACTGAACTCCTTAGGAAAATAAAAAGTAGCCAAATTACTTCAGGTGGTCAGACAACCACACAGCCAGTACTGAAGTTGTTGTGAATTTCTCTAGCAAGTATTGTGTACTCATTTACATTTCTATCAAAAATACAACAAATACTTATAATTCATTTTCCTTCAAAGAAGGATTTTCAACAGTCATAGTTTTGGAAATTACAGCTTTAAAAGCAGATTAAAATATATGAAAAAAGTCTGTCTGACTGACTACAGGTTGAAAATACATTCTTGCTTAACAAAAGACAATTATTAGCTAGCTGAATAGAATTAGAAATTGAATATAAACTGAAACAGAAGTGTTAGAGACATCGAAAGGACTATGAACTGATAAAGATGGTTTTATTCATTGCTACATTCATTTTCTTAAACAACATAAGAAGAAGAAGATGATACCGGATAATATCCTTAATAAGGGCAAACTCACAATAGGATTTCATGGGGTTTTCATTAGCTACATGTTTATTTCCATTGCTGCCCATAGAAAGGTTGTTTCCTCTGAAATGAGTATACTTAAGAGAAAATATCACCTACATGTATCTTTGAGAAGCTCTTTCATCCACAGATATTTTTTTTAAACCTTGAATAAAGCATAACAATGCCAAAGGACATGTCACTTTGGCCTATTCCTTTTGCAGAACACAACAACAGGAACAATAGATATTAAGACACAAACCTAACCCATCTGGTTATGTGAGATATTTCAAAAGTTGCCTTAAATTTTTATTAGCATCATGACAAATGACTTGGTATCAGCAGCCTACCTGGCAAACTTAGGAACTTTATCATAGCATTTGCAGTAACCACAATCTATGGTTTCTGCAACAAACCACAACAACCACAAATTCATTCTACCTCAGATTGATTATTTCCTTCATAGTCCAGAAGGATTACAATTGTATTGTATAACTACATCTCTGCCTTATTGTTATATTTGATTTTATAGTGCTAAGTAACTTCTTTTCCGGTGTCAGGTGGAGTGCTTTTTTCTATTTGGTTTTCAGTTTGGTTTTGCAAGGGCGTGCATTAAGAGGGGATTTTTTGATTGGTTGATTGGCTGGCTGGTTTGGTTTGGTTAGTTGGGTTGGTTTGGATTGGGTTTTTTTAAGAGAAGAGTTCAAGGATGTTCAGCAGTTCAAGGACCTGATTCAGGATCTGATGTTTCGTAAAGCATTTGGAGACCTCAGTGGAATTGATAATATTAAATTCTGAAGTAAAAATTGATAGTAGTTTTATACTTTGTGCATGGACGCTTCTCAAATGCAGAAGTGAAGTTTTCAACACATGTGAATGGCATATATTTTGACTCTTATTTCCCTACCAAACTGTATTATTGCCGCTCTTTTACCTAGAGATGTCCAATTTGATTTACTTGTGGCTCTCTCTGTCAAGTAGTAGGAAATTGGTCACATTAAGCAGTCCAAGTGATAGATCAAAATTCTTATGCTACTTTTAAGTCAAAGTGAAAATTTGACACATCAGCAATTTGGCTGCTAGGAAAGATTACTGATCAAGGCCAACTAACAGTAGGTGTAAGAGTAGCTGTAGTTTGAGGTTGTGGCAATGATCAAACATGTGGCTCAAACAGCTAGAGAATATTCACCTTTAAAGTTTGGAGTTGTTCGTGCACATAAACATAAATTCCTACAAGTTATTTCCAAGCTTTTGTGTAGTCTGTAAACAATTATATGCTCCTCAGAGATCCATCACTGAAGGAAGAAAAAGAGGAGTCTGCTTAACAGTAGCTATTTCTGTTATGGCAGATATTAATTCTCATTAGTTGTATTTTGTGCTGTCATTTGGGAAACATTAGAGGGCCTTGAAGAACTGAAGGTACCTGTCACTCAGCTAGTAGAGAAGAATGCTCGTTTTCCAGTTCTGTTGCCTGATATTTCATTGGTATATTGTGTATGCTCAGTCCATTTATATGCCTCTGAGACAAACACGTGGCATTTGAACTAAAGTGAAAGTGTGACTAGGCTTAGGAGGAGAAGGAAAATATAGGCATCTGCACAAGCTTAAGATAGGGGTTACTTTCTCCCCTGAGGTTACAAGAAAGTTGCCTTGTCTTAACTCCACAGATGCCCAAGGGCTTGAGATCGTTTCTAAATGACTTATTAGTCTGACTTACAATACCAGAGGGGTAAATCCTAAACTCATTTGTTTTCTTCTGCTGACATCTGTGGCAATTTTGCACGCAGAATGAATACAGAACATACCTCTTAGACTTTCACTCCACATAAGGTGTCAGGATCCAGGAGCTGAAATGCAGTTTCTAATTTTAATAGAAGGTTGTATGTGGAATGAATAGAAAGTATTGCTCTACAGTTTTATAGGTTAATTTCTTGCTAGCCTCTTTGTAGATATACAAAGGGGTTTAGTTTTCGTTTTAATAGGAAAAAAAAATAAGAGTGTCTTTCTGTTAGAGTAATGAGTACTTCTCAGTAATGAACAAAATTCTGATTTTAATAGGCATATTGAGCAGTCATGGTCCACTTGATATAAAAGCTTTTTTAAATGTGACCTTATATAAAAGGATGTATTGTCTTTGAATTAATCTTGCAAAAGATTAAATGAAGGAACAATGTAAAATTCTATAGAAATATATAATCATAAAAGAAGATACAAAACCCTTGCTTTTTTCCTAATAAATTGAGTAGCGTGCTTATTAGCAATTACGAAACATTCTAGCGCTTATCAATTAATATCATATGTATTATTATTCATAAAAAACAAGCAACAATGCAAGAAGGAGCTTCAGAGTTTAAAATATTTCTGCCTGCATCACTTAATATATTGGCTCCTGATTGTTAAGGCAGTGCCTAAAATCCTGTTACAGAGTTGCCATACTATAATCATCCTCTGTGGCCTATTATTGACTTTCTTTAGCATTGTGGCCCTATTGGCTTTGGTAATGCAGTTGTAGTAAGTGGTTTATCACATAAATTTTTGTCTGTCATAGTAGATAATTCTAATAAGCTTTTTTATAGTGTATACTTCCGTGATGGAGAAGCAGACACCATGTGGAAGCCACTAAATTTTCCGCTGTTCAATGCAAATTATCCACTGGAAGAGTGTGCAGCACAGTAAAACCAAACTTAAGTGTGCAGTGGAACTATTTAATAAGATTTGCCTCTTTATATAGTTGAGAAGACCTAGTATAACTGACAACTCACAAGTCATTCAAGGCTCTGTAACAATATATACTGGAACATATTGTAGGCATTCAAATGTAATTGAAAAGTTTTTAAAATTAATGAAACTGTTTAGAAAAGACTGAAAAAAAAAACAAAAAAAGGGGTGACAGCCAAATTATTGTCTAAAAAGCTAGGTACAATATGTTGAATACAGGAATTTTCTTTTTCCAACCTGAACTCTGAAAAGGTATGGTGTTTTGAAGATAAAGCATAAATTTTCATATAAGTAGAACATGACTTTTCATTATGGTTTTTTTATGTAAAAATAGAACATCTTGAGTTTATGGTCTCAAAATGCACGAAAAAAAAAGTTAGCAACCCATAGTCATGTTTTGGAACATCAGGAAAGCCCTGAAACACTCACCTATTGCTCTTAGAAATGCATTTATATTTTAATAATTTTAAAGTATTTTATTTCTTATTTTGTTTGTAGTTAGTATAATGGACTTATGTTCTTTCCTTTCATAGGCATGTGCTGTAATTCATGGATAGGGTCACATCAAATTAGACTGATAGTCACTACTAAAGAGCAAATAAAATAACAATTCACTTAGGAAAAGTGAATAAAATGTCAGACATAAAATGGCAGTGCTTTTGCTAAAAAGGTCTTAAAGAAACCAGTGTAAAAACTTTCTTTCTACATGACCTGATAACATCCCTGAACACTTCCTGACTTTCCTGACCCTTTTTCCAAAGGTCATACACACTCCTTTTTTCCCTGACTTCCTGGGAAAGCTCCTTGCTCAGCCAGTCCAGTCTGCTTTCCCACCAGCTCATCTTTCAGCATAGTAGTATCTGCTCCTCTGCCTTCAAGATTCCAGCCTTCCTGGGCCGCTTTGATTTTAAGGGCTGCTTTGCAAGGTGCTCTTCAAAACAGTGTCCTGAATAGGCCAAAGTCCGCCCTTCAGAAGTTCAGGCTAGAGGTTTGGTTGACCTCTCTCCTTCCTTCACCAAGTATTGAAAAGTCCCTCATTTCCTGGTAGCTGTGCTCTGGCCAGCCTCTCACCCCCACATGTCCCACAAGCCCTTGTGTGTTTGTAACCAGCAGGTCCAGTGGGGCACCGGCTCTAGTAGGGTCAGTGCCAGGAGGTCAGGAAGTTCTCTTGCACACACTCCAGGAGTCTCCTAGACTGCCTCCTCTCTGCTGTGTTGAGTATCCAGCAGATATCTGGCAGGTTGAAGCCTCCCGCAACAACACTATTGTGAAACATCAGTCAGCCACTTATAGAAGAGTTTATCCTGGTTGTGTGGCCTATAAGAGACNATAGGCATGTGCTGTAATTCATGGATAGGGTCACATCAAATTAGACTGATAGTCACTACTAAAGAGCAAATAAAATAACAATTCACTTAGGAAAAGTGAATAAAATGTCAGACATAAAATGGCAGTGCTTTTGCTAAAAAGGTCTTAAAGAAACCAGTGTAAAAACTTTCTTTCTACATGACCTGATAACATCCCTGAACACTTCCTGACTTTCCTGACCCTTTTTCCAAAGGTCATACACACTCCTTTTTTCCCTGACTTCCTGGGAAAGCTCCTTGCTCAGCCAGTCCAGTCTGCTTTCCCACCAGCTCATCTTTCAGCATAGTAGTATCTGCTCCTCTGCCTTCAAGATTCCAGCCTTCCTGGGCCGCTTTGATTTTAAGGGCTGCTTTGCAAGGTGCTCTTCAAAACAGTGTCCTGAATAGGCCAAAGTCCACCCTTCAGAAGTTCAGGGTAGAGGTTTTGTTGACCTCTCTCCTTCCTTCACCAAGTATTGAAAAGTCCCTCATTTCCTGGTAGCTGTGCTCTGGACAGCCTCTGACCACCACATGTCCCACAAGCCCTTGTCTGTTTGTAACCAGCAGGTCCAGTGGGGCACCGTCTCTAGTAGGGTCAGTGCCAGGAGGTCAGGAAGTTCTCTTGCACACACTCCAGGAGTCTCCTAGACTGCCTCCTCTCTGCTGTGTTGAGTATCCAGCAGATATCTGGCAGGTTGAAGCCTCCCGCAACAACACTATTGTGAAACATCAGTCAGCCACTTATAGAAGAGTTTATCCTGGTTGTGTGGCCTATAAGAGACTCCCATCAGGATGTCTGCCTGGTTGGCCTTTCCCCTGATTCTCATCCATACACACTCAACCGTTGTCAATGTCCTCAATGTCAATGTCTACACAGTCAAAATACTCTCTAATGTACAAAAGTACTCCACCACCTCTCTATAAGTGATTGAAACATGGACTTCGCTGCGTGGGGAATTTGGATTGTTTCTTCAAAGGGAACGAGCTGGTTTTATACACTTTTTAAAGACACAGTATTTCTTTATATGGTAACTTTTACTATGTGACTTATCACACATTGCCACATCAGCAATGCACTTTCTGAATGTCTTTCTATGGGGTGATCACGCACTGTTCACCCCTCTGTCAACTTCCGGCAGGCTGCTCTCTGCAGGGGTTTGCTGTGTGGCATTTCTTCCCCCCAAAGTCAGGCAGAGACAAGCCCCTTTGTGTTACCATGTGCTTCTTTGCGTTGCCATGTGCCTCTGCAGGCATGTCTCACAGCCCACAGCTCAACTCCATCCTGTCTCTTCCCATAATTCCCTCTTTTTTGTTTTATACAAATAAGAATTATGAAACAAAACACTTCTAACATTAGAACATGGTTGGTTTATTGCCTGAGTTAAGTAAGCTCTGTTCTTATGAACAGGGGGATAAATGAAAACACTCAAAAACTGGTAAAAACACACATCTTCTTATGAATGGAGATAGTGATTAAACAAACAGAACTTTGGGAAACAACTTAAAATTGTAAGGGAATGGTTTTGTTTACAGACAGAAACTGAAAATATGTAATATATAAAAGAGTTAATCGTTTTGTGTCATTTCAGCTTGAAAGGACACCTTACAAACTAGTATTATTATCTATTACAAAAACCAATCAAAACAATGCAGTAGATCACAAGGTGATATGGTAAAAAATAGTTTTAACAGTGAGGGTTTAGGGTTGCGTTAACATTTTGAATAACAAAAACAGGAGGGTTTTATGGACCAGCTGCAGGAATGATATGCTTAGCTTGCAGCTGCCCCCACACAAGCTGGTGCAAGTGCTGCAGCCTCCTCTGAGGAAGGGGCCACCCGTCTCCTCAGGTTTTCTTCTAGCACGGCATTGGCTTATGAGGGTCTGCAGGAGACGGGAGCTCTGGTTGTAGCGGGAGAGGCGCGGGTCGGGGCCGCGCTGGGGTGGCTCTCAGGGACCTGCTGGTGCACAAGCTTCTGGCCGCGCTTCCCCAGGCAAATCTTGCTGTTTGCAGGGAGTAGGGATGTGGCACTGGTCTTGCTAGTGTTGTTGGGTTTGCCTCTTCACTGCCCACATGCAGAGAGCCCCGCTTGCCCTGCCAGACTCGCTGTGTCACTGGTGCGGTGTTCGCTGCCGCCATGTGTTCGCTGTCAGGTGCTCGCCGCCCCGTGGCTCCGCACTTCTCTCCCCCCATCACTGCCACCACCGCTACACTCTCACAGAGGGCAGGCGGAGAGGGAATGCACTATCGGAATGGGCTCACTCAGCTCCAGCCACTCGCCGTGACACGGCTCCAGCTGATCCTGTGTGGTGCAGGATGGAGCAAGCTCTTCTAAATCCGTACTCTTTTCTGCAGCAGCCTGATTTCTTTCCACTGCCAACCAACTACATGGATCGGGGATGAAAAGACTCAACTTTCCTCCAGGATCAAACAGATCGGGGGACCAGGGGTCATGTTCTGGTTCTCACAGCTCTGACAAGCTTACGGTCATTTGCTGGCGGCGCAGAAGGGTTTGGCATGGCTGCCGCGGTGACACAAGCGTCCTTCTTTTTTCGGTTTCTGAGTGCTGAATGCGCCATG
>VWZW01000551.1:663608-710849 GCA_013397115.1 Edolisoma coerulescens | reverse complement strand
TGTGTATCCCCACGGGTGACAGGGACGTCCGGGTGGGGCCGTGAGCCAGTCTCCGCTCCCCTCGATGCTTCAAGGCAAGCCGCAGCCAGGTGAGTCGGGGAGGAGCGGAGACCCCTGCGGGAGCCACTCCAGCGCGGTTAACCCTGCTCTCCCTCTGCCTTTCCCCGCAGGTGTGGCCGCACCGTCGAGGACGGAGGAGCCACGGGAGCAGCGAGGGCCGCAGGCAGGTGAGAGAAGCGACGGGCTTTCCCCGCGCCCCCGGGGATGCCTCACACAGGGCCTTCCCGAAAGCTGGGGAACCGTCCAGGTTCTCACCTGCTGCCATTCCCTCAGACTCTGGCGCTGGTTACAGCCAGGCTTGGCCTAACACAGCACTAGGCCACAGCTGTCCCCGGACCCCCAGCATCGACAGGGTCCCAGGTAGCACCCGCTGCCCCCAGGCACAGGCAACAACCTCATCCCACGTAGGAGAAAGCCCAGGATGGTGGAAGGGAGGTCAGGGCACTGAAACAGGCGGGCAAATCCATGTAAAGTTCATACAAATTATATATAAACAGGCTGTCACATTGATTTCTAGTGAAACCTGTCGTCTTGAGAAGGTGGGGAAAGAAAAAAGTTAGTGAGCATTGCCTAGAATCTCCTTACTTCTCTCATCTTTCCTTCTTCATTCACTAGTTAACACTCTTCCACTTCATGGTTAAATGCACTGTCCGACATTTGCAGTTCTCGTAGTTTTTGTCTGGTAGATTTCTTTCTTTTTTCTTCTTTTTGTTTTAATCCACCATCCTTGAGACAGCTAGTACAAATTACTGTCTACCACTATAGTCGAGAGGTAGAAAATCAAGAGGCAAATTAATTGATAGCACATGTTTTAAAAGCAAAAGGACCTTCCCCCAGTAAAACAACCAAACATATCCTTGTTTCAGTCATGTTTAGCCATTGTCCCCTGCTCTGTCTCCAGACACAGCAAATTTAGAGAAAGACGAAGTATGTTCCAGTTACGAAATGAAAAGTTTATAGATAAGTAACTACAGAAAAGTATTTTTATATTTTGAATTTTAAATTCATTTTTCATATTTTGAATTTTAAATTCAATTTATGAGTAAATGAAATACATAGAGGAAGGCTTTTTGCAAGAAGTCCTTTTTTGTCTTTTTATTTTGCATCTAATTTCTTGATGGACGTTATCTGCCCACAAATTGCAGTGGACGATTTCCTGTAGAACAACAAAATATCTTCCTTCAGAAAGCTGCCATTATGGGCAGGTGTGTTCAGAGGTTAGGACCTCCTAACCTGCCACCTGACTTACGTCAAACACTCCGTTAGGACCCATAAATCTCAGCAGTGCTTTACTGGTATCAGCTCATTTGCCACCAAAGTAGACAAACTCTGCTTACCTAAAGATATGAAAGAACAGCAGCCTCTCATAGCCCAAGATGGGTA
Source organism: Edolisoma coerulescens (assembly GCA_013397115.1). NCBI lineage: Eukaryota > Metazoa > Chordata > Aves > Passeriformes > Campephagidae > Edolisoma > Edolisoma coerulescens. Next base: position 709,406 of record VWZW01000551.1, on the reverse strand, counting down.
AGGCCTGCTAGAGCCTCGAGTACATGCAACTCCTAGACCAGCATTTAATCTCCCCCAAAAGAGGATGTATCAAATACTAAACTAGTACTACTCTTGAGGTTTTTTAAAAGGTCAAGGCATACATTGCTAGGAGCAGGGGGTCAGTGCCTGTTAATTTATGTCTGTTACTGCACTTAATACAATTATATAAAGGCTAAGGGCCTATGAATAGAATTGCTGCTTAAGGCCTCTGAGCCTCCTGTATTCCTGTCAGTTAAGGGCTGAGAAATACCTCCAACCATCTGTAAAAAATTGCTTTGTGAATACGGGCCTCATGAAATAATGATATAACACTCTTACCCTACCCTCCTTCTACTCTCCTTCTCCCCCAGTTTTTATTAGTATTTGAATCTTTTACAGATCATCTGCACATCAGTTCTCATTCTTTCTCTTTTAGATGTGTTACCACAAATATATTTGGCTATAATATTTGCATTAGCTGTAGTGTGCTGCCATCTCATTTCTGGATATAGAGATTGCTCTTATAAAGGACTCATGTAAATTACCTTTTATTTTTATTATTATATTTTCAGACAAGTTGTATAGTGGTTGTTTTTCGTGTAACTTTCAGTAACTATCAAGCCTTGTTGAAACACTAGATGTTTTTAAATACAGGGGCTTTTCCTATAAATTAAAATAAGTTTCTTTCAGCTTTTCTACTACAGGGCAGGTTAATTTGGTTGATGTGATATTTTTGCCTCTCCCCCCCCCCCCCCCCCCCAAAGGACAAAAAGTTATTATTTCTCTTTTTCTGAAATATTTTATGGGAACTACTTATGGAATACTAAATAGGAGTTTTTTGACTCACCGGCAGTGTGGACAGAAGTGTGTTTTGTTCAAATGTTCCCAGTGTTATCATCACGGGTTTAGCATGACCAGTGGAAGTGCCCTGATAACCAGTTATGCAGTTAGTAGTTCTTGCAGCATGCTTAGCTGACACTGCGCTTATCTAACGTAGGGAGTGGGAGAGTGAAACCCCAATGAAGCCTAATTAGCAGTAGAAATGGTAGGAAGGGTTGGCAGATTTATGGTACTGCAGACGTGATATGTAGTCTAGGGGAAAATACAGGATATAGACTTACCAAAGTTCAGAGAGGAGCACTGCAGCAGCCAAACTTAGTCTGAAATGACACTATGCTGTTTCTGTTTGTAAATATAATCCATTTCCATTTGTAAATACAACCAGCAAAGAGCAGCATTGTCCATAGACTTTGTTTGGAGCAGGGAGAAGAAGCTGCACCTTATTTAAATACATTCAATTTTCTGTGTAAGTGACCAAGTACTGTTCACAACAGTACACAGAGGCACAGGGTTGGCTGCGTGCATGCACAAAAAATACATATGCATGTGAATATAAAACGGAATTTTTTTTCTAGTAGTTTGTTTTAATTCTGGATAGTCAAGCTTCTTAATTTGTAGAAGAGAGTTACAAAACTAGTCCCTGTGAAACTCAAAGTTTCCATTTAAATTAAGAAGTGACACCTGTGTTTTATAGCATATTTGATGCTGTTGTTCAGATGGGTTTGGAAGGATGATAGAAGATGCTTTATTAATTTTTCTACGTGCACATGGAGAAATGCATGACAGTAGCAGCATGACACGAATCTCGTTTCTAATACAGCTTTAGTCTCTGTAGAACCTCTCTGGGGTTAGTAGACACCATCTACTCCACATGGCCACAGTCCAAATTCCAGCACAGCTCAAGTGCTTCCCGTGACCCACGTTCCAGTCGGTGTGCAGGTAGCCACGGGCTGAGCTGTAGGTGTGGTGACAAGGACACGCATTCGGGCACTGGGGTACCTGTGCTGGTCACACAGGATACAGCATCAACTTCCGCAGGAGAAAAGAGATGATTCCCTCGAGTCGAGCCAGAGGAGAAATGTGACCCTTGCATTTGTCAATGAGTTGTGGTGTTTTCAGTGCTAATGTCTAGGCACCACGTAGTTCTCTTCCAGGCAGGCATAGATGGGAGACATGTGAGAGGAAAAGGGAGGTGAATTTAATTTTCTGTTTATTTTATTAGAGGATTCCCTCATCCCCAAAGCTCATTCTCTGAATTTGACAAATCCATGCTCTCCCACTGCAGCAGCTCTGTCTCCTGGGAGGTGGCCAGGCTGTCTTCTGAAGTCGCCCCCTTTGCTCGCCAGTGGAGGTACTGAAGAGGTTATTGTCACCTTCTCCCCACAGCTGAAAGTGGGCAAGTAATTTTTAAAAAGGGCTCAGAGAATTGTGAGTTTCTAGGCCAAGAAGATAGTAAACAATTTACTAAGAATTAATTCAGGGTGTGCCCTGGAAAAGGTGTTCTATCATCCCTTATTTTCAGCGAGCTATAAGTAAACAGCATGGGACAATGCCAAGCCAAATAACGTAAGCTATCATGGGTTACTGCCCGAGTGGACAAGGTTCATCTGACTAGGAAATCTGAAAATTCTCAATTTGTGTGCAAACCTCTCTGAAAAGGGGAGTTGCAAAAAAAATTTCTTCTGAGAATTTGATTGTTTTAAATGATGCCTTTTCAAAATGACTACAAGGTTGAAGGAAAAAAATGGAAAGCAGTGGGACACTGCCATGGAGAAATTACATCCTTTTAAAAGGATGTGATTCTTCCATTTTTGTTCTCTTTGAATTATCTGCCCTCATGTGAATGTTTTTACCAGAGAGGTGTGGGAGGCAGAAAGCACTGCCGAATCAAGGCCCACCACACCCTTGAGTTTATAGCTTTACTGAAGCAAATAAGGTTATTTTCCAACGGAGGAATTGGGACAAGCACTGGGAAAACATGTGCTGTTGTTCAGCTTGTCACAGCACAGTCCCAGCTGTACAGATGTAAGTCAGCCCGTGCTGGTGTCCACCCTCACTGCAAGCAGGAGGGAAAGGAGGAAGTGGCCTAGAAGAGAGGATGTTTGATCTTGCACTGAGTGGATGGCACATAGTGTCCACTCCGGAAAAAACATCAGCATTTCCTGGGAGAGGAATAAAGACAAAAAAGGCCAGTTAATTAGGAGAAGGGCAGGGAAGAAGTGGCCAGCAGCCATGACACTATCAGTTATTTAACCTCAATATATAGAATACATAATCAGCAGTGTCAATTTAACAGAAGTACCCTGAGCTGCAAACACCCAAAGAAACACACAAAAGCCAACACAGAAACGTCTCAATGCCTTTGTCTTTTTCTTTCTGGAAAGTCTGGCTGGGTGACTCAATAAAATTCTGCCTGTCTGGTGTAGCTGCCCTTGTCCTTAGTGACAAGCTGGTGCCAGGTCTCTATCACTTTCTGGTTTCCTTTCTAAATACCTTTAATTATATTGTTTTAGTTATTTTTTCAGCATGTGTTCATATGCTCTGTTTTGTCACATTAAAAATGGCCAGTGATTTAAGAGAAGACCTATTTGTCTGTTAAGAGAATGTGAAAAATCCTGACATACCTGATAGAAGTTCCTGGCTGTGCCAATACGTTTGCCAGTTTTGATGTGAACATATAGTCATTGCTAATTTGCTGTTTGTTGGTCCATCTCCAGTGCAAGGATGGTGCAGTGAGGGGCTGCCTGCCTGGGCACAATTCTCAGCCTTTGTCATAGATCCGCTCCTGTGGCCTCTTGCTCCTCAGAGAGTCTCCAGCCCATGTGTCCCAAGCGTAAGGCCAGGCAGAATTCCTGGTTGGAAAAGAAATTGGATTTCTTCTCAAGGAGGTAGAAAGAGAGGGATAGATGACATGACTTTGGGGAGTGTTGTTTTCTGACAATTTATTTGATAACTCTCTTTTCCTTCCAAATCAGGATTTATGAAGCCAAAAAAGAAACAAATTAGCAGAGTGACAGGTAGGCTGTTAAAAAAGATCTGTCCATTGTTGGTTCCCAGACTCACCCTCGTCAAAGCAACACTCCTCAGTCACTCTCCTTACCCTCACAGGAACATCTGCTGGGGAAGCATGATATGGCACAGGTAGAGAAATAACTAAACGCAGCTCATGGTGGGAATGTGGCAAGACAGTTCCCATTTTTCCTCTTTCAATCCTCCCTCCTTTTTATTTTTTTTTAATTTACTGGTTTCCCTTATTTTTATTTCATTGTTCCTTCTTCTTCTTTGTCCTGACTCAGGCACATGCAGACTGTCTCTCTGTTTTCCTTTCACTGTGTCTCTCAGATTTTCACCCACCTTCATGGACTCCTGGAAAGGGCCCTCAGCTGATTCTGCTGCTACACTGCTCCTCCCACCTTGTTTCCTACAATGCACACAAGATGGGTGCTCCTGGTGAACACAGGAGGTAAAAATTGGGAGTCAGGGCAGACGGCAGAGGAGTGAGCCTGAGCAGCCAGTTCAGCAGACGTGATCAGTAGCTGGCTTGGCCACTGTTTTTGGGCACCTGGTGTTTACAATGTTCATCATGGATGCAGAGTGCGCAGGCATCAGGGCCTGTCAATGTAAGTGTGAGAAATCTTCCCCTCACCTGCTGAGTTTGGTGTTAGGGTTCCTCACCTTAATTGCTTTGTAGGTAAATTAGTGGTGTGTGCTTCACAGGGCTGATGTGGACTTTACAGGCAGTTTAGAAATGGATTATCCATCTGCAGTACGTTGCAGATGATGATGGAAGTTACAAGGCATAGAGGAGAGCACATGCTCCCTGCTTTATGACAAGTTGAGGCAAGAAAGGATGGGAAGGAAGAATCCATTACACAAAAATAGGGTTTATTGACATGCATTACACATTTTTATATAGAGTTTTGTAATTAACTGTGCGTGTGTATGTTCACGTGCATATGTTTTTATCATGCAGTTGTAGCAAAAGGCCAACCTAACTGAACCAAACTAAGAAAAACAGGAGCAAGAGAAAAACCCCAATTTTACAATACTGATTTCTACACTGAACTATTCGAGTCCGTATACTGGCAGGCCTCCCACACCTTCATCTCTAGGCTTTATTAAGAGGATGAAGGACTTGTGTATAACGTGCCTTAAAAAACCAGGGTGCCAAGTCATGCAGCTGAAACATTTGGGAGCTCTGCTCATCAGGCTTGCAGTATAAGGGACATTATGTTGAAAAGTGACCCTAAAAGTAATCTTGAAGGACCTATGGCAATGAATTTTTAAAGTCCCATGTTTTTCTTTTAAAAAAAAATTTAAAAGTATGTTTGTGAAAAGGAAAAGAAAAAAACCCCAATTATCTTTTGGGTTTAAATTAAATTAAAACACTTTATAGTTAACGTCAAAAACCAAAAGCAACTGATTTTGTTAGTACATGAAAGCAAGGAGGCAATATGGCTAGGAGAGGAAGATAAACAATTGATCTTTAAGGTTGTTGGGTTTTTTTTTAATGGCCGAACTGAATGAAATGCAAGAATAAAGAGCCTATAAAATGGGAAATCAGGATTTCCCCTTGGTTTTTTGTTTTTTTAGTTTCTACAAGTGCTTTCTGGTTTTGCTCTTTAAAAAAAATTACTATCAGAAACCATGATGTTTTTTACATAATAATTTTAAATTTACATAATAATTTTAACTTATTATAACAATTATACAAGGTACATTTTTTACTTCTTCTTTAGTTTTTCTTACCCAGTACTTGTGAATATAGAAATCTTTGTATGTGCATGGATAGATGTGTATGTGCACATGTGGACATATCCTCAAATACAGGTAATGCAGATCCACAGTGGAAGTAATAAAGGCAAAATGTGATCCCTTTCTTTATAGGTATGAGTTTTGCAAAAAAATTGGAGATGGTTTACTGATCCAGAGGTTTTAATGTACACTAAGAAAATTATAGTTCATTTCATAAATATTTACTAACTTTTTAAAGGCCTATTCAGTATTAATTATGCTGAAGTACAGGGCAGATTATTTTATTATATCACAGTTTATGGAGTTGAGGACATTTTAAAAAATAATGTTTATTGACCAGTGACTGCCTGCATTTCTGCAATTTCCACTCAGGTGTTTTTTTAACACCAAATTTAACTATTTAATCAAGAAAATATTTTCTGACTGTTTGCATTCACCAGCAGTCTGTTGCAGTTCAAAGCTTGGTACGTAGCTTGCAAACCCAGCAGCTATTTCTTGAGAAAAGTAACTACATCCTGATCCAGCAAGGGCTTTCCTCTTCCAATCAGACTTCTAACAGGACTTAGCCTGACCACAATAGGGCTCCTCACAGCAGTAAAAGCTGCAAAGAGACACAGATGCTTGCAGGGAAAGGCCTTTTGTTTTGCACTACTGCATCTGAGATTTTTTTTCTCTTCCTTTTCACAATGAGTAAAAATATCTTGCTTGTGTTGAAAATCAAGCTCTTGCTGAATTTTGCTTTACTTTTAATTGTCCAGTTACAGAAGCGGGATAAAGACCTTACAGCCCCCCCGAAGGATCCTGGTCTCTGAATGTCTATTTTTTGTCAGTTTGAACAGTTTCCATAGGATGTAGTTCTGGCATTGTGTGATTGGCTATCTGTTCCCATGCTTGGTAAACCTATTAGCAATAGATATTCTGGCTTTGTTAATTCACTGCCCCATGCTACATCTACTCCAGGGCAGAGGGACTATTCAAAGCCTGAGAGGAATATTTGGGTTTCTAGGTCCTTTCTGATTAGGTTATCAAAATAAAAGAGTAGGGGTGTTTTCTTTTATTCTTTATTTTTAATTTTTTAAATTTTAATCTTTTTTTTTTTTTATAACACTAACAGTTATTGCCTGGCAACTGAACAGAGACCTTCCAAACTTGTATCACACAAACCATTTCTACCTTGCTTGTTTCCTTCTCTGATTATTCATAGTCATACTAAGCCTTTCTCAATGTAATGGGCTTTAAAAATATATGTATAATGCAGCTCCCAAATTGAGAATGGAGATCCTGCAGTATAGCACTCAGTAAACAAAATGTTACCAAGTACTATCATGCCAATAGGTTTAAAGATTCCCAAATGAACGTGACTGCAGAAACCCTTGTAACCTGCTATACTATATCTTTTTGCATAACACCTTCATTTACTTTCCCATATGGTTTGTGAGATTATGGAGTCAGTTCTGCTCCTACAGTGAGGCCTTTAGACTTGTATACAAAAAGTCCTTGTTCAAGAGTGATAATTTCTTATTCTGAAGTTATGTGACCTCTCTTTTGAGGCATATTCATCCCTTTCATTTATTTTTTTCAGTTGATATATATTTATGGACAGTAGAAACTCATGGTTTAGGTATTTTAATTGCTGCCCAAATTTAAGCAGATATTACATGCAAGAAAAACAAACTTAAAAAAACAATCAGAAAAATCTGATGAGGTTGAAATGGAAGAAATCATTGTGCATAAAGTAACATCGCATTTAATCTTTACTTTTTCTTTTCAGATTCATTTGGGTGTTCTGATGTATAAAAGTCCACTGTCTGTCCGCTCCTTGCCCCCACATTGTCTAACACCCATGTAACCCACTGGTACCACATATGCAAATCCCCCTGTACTCCCCATACTCCATAGGTGAAATTTTAGCTAACAACATCTCAATTAAATAATGGTCATTGCTTTTCACTCTTATTAAATAAATAAGTCTCTTGGTTCATTCCTTTTAGAGGAATTTCTTGTACAGATTTGAACTGGTAGAGTAGAACTCTGCATGTGGAGGACTAGGTATATGTGCATGTATGTAGGCATCTGCATTAAAAATACAGGAAAAATATAGCAACTTAAAATAACAAATAGAATCAAATTAATCTGTCCTTAGGTCATTTGTTTTTAAGGCATTTGGTTAGAATCATAGAATTTTAATTTGTTCATGAAACTGCAGTATAGTTCTCCCATACAGGGAAACAGCTATGCTGGAGAGGGATTTCACAAAGAGTTGCTTTGAAAATGTTTGAACATACCTGTCTATAAAGTGCATACCTAGTCCTTACCAAGTTTAACCAAATCTGATCCAAATCCCACTGAAATTAAGGGCTGTTTTTTAACTGAATAGGAATTGCATCAGTCCCTTCAGTAGACTTGTTTATTTGAGGGTAACAGCTGTAAGGATTTCTCTGTGTGTGTGTGTGCATGTGTAGGTGTGTAAATTTTAGTCATGTATCATCATACAGAAAAAACCCATATGTTTTGTGTAGTTTTACTGTGGCTTTGTGCGTGTGTTAGGTAGGCACACGTCCGTGAGGGAGTAGATGGGAAGAGGTGTGTTGCAGTGGTCTCCTCTTTATGCACAAGTATTTATTTTTTTTATATCTAGGAGATAGCCATCATCTAACCTTCAATGGGGAAAATGGCAGATTAATTTTTGCTGGTTTTTTCCATTTTTATTTGTCCTTGAAGGTCAAAATTATTTTGGTGATCACTTCATGTCACGATTTTTATTTGGAAACAGACTGTAATGTCTCTGGCACAAGGACTGAGAAGTTAAGAACACATATCTGAAGTATCTAACACATCAGAAGAGATTTTTTTTCCCCACTCCATAGAGGTAAAGCAAATATGGGCCAATACTTGCTAATTTCATTATCCAAATTTTCTTAACCAAGTCCACTTGCTTAATTACGGAGCTAAAAATAGTGTTTTCTTTCATAGGTGGCCGTAGTATCTGTATGTAACGTAGGCATTTCATTAAATAATTGTTCTTTGATTTACAATGCTTTTTTGTATTGGCTTGCCTTTCCTGCTGCCTAGTTTAGGAGCCTAACCTCAAGACAAGCAAGTTTGAAATTTTAGGCCATTATTTTCTGACATTATAGGTGGTCCCCAGACTATACAGCACTTACTTCTTTATCAGCTTTAAGAATAAATGAGGTACTGCTTTCTGGTATCCAAAAGGTAACCACAGTTAGGTCTAATGGAGTTTTGGGAAAAGGTGTCAAGAAGGAAACAAGTCAACTTGCTCTCTGTTATTTCCAGCAGCCCTGAACAGTATGGAATTTGAGTAACAGAAATTCAGTGGAGTGAATAGAAGATTTTGGATCTAAGGGCATTCTGAACAATGCAAATTGTGCTAATAGAGCACGATGAAATGTGAGCATTTGGTCATCTAAGCATCAGCCTAGGGTGAAACCCCTAAGTGCAGTCAGTCCCCCACTCTCTTAGTCCAGCAGACACGTGAGGCTGTGGCAGTGTGTCAGACTGGGTGAGTGGGCAGGAGAGGGGACATGCACCATCCTGCTGGGGCCACCTGCAGCTCTGGCACCACATAGTGCTCTGCTGGTCTACCCACTGCAGTGCCACAACAGTAGCTCAGCCTGTTAGAAAATCTGGGTCAAAAGAAAAATGGAATATATTTGGGCCTGATCTTTTGTCCTGGATAGTTTCTGACTTTAGAGGGTTTTATTCTTGTAAACAGGCAGGTGTGTAATGTGTGAAGTCCCTTGGAGCTGTGGTGGCCAATACTGGTCAGCTGAGCCAGCAGCCGGCCTCAGTGCCTGCTGTGTCAAGGGTTGAGCTAATCTGTCTAGTGAGGGTGAGCAAAAATGAAGCAAACTGTATGCTAAAAAGAAAAGTTAAACATCAAAAAGATATCAGAAGTACTAGGGGGCTCTTTTTGAAATTAGAAGTTCTGGCTGCATGATGAATGCAAGCTTGACTTCTTATTTGAAGGGATATTTTAACAGCTTTTTTTAAAATTTATTCTAAAGTTAGGTAGTGTTGTAATGGAGACCTTGAAGATGTTTTTAAGTAGTTGCTTTAGAAGCACATTTGCCTAGTATGAGTAAGCTGTAATGAAAGTTTTACTTTGTATTTGCTTATTCAAGGGTCCAACACGGAAGCAAAAGAATGCTTTGTAGGGGGGTGACAGATAAGTGTGTCTGTTAGGCATGATACAATTTCCAAGCCCATGTGTGTCAAGGCCAAATGCAATTCACTTTTTATAAATTTACCACAGTCTTATTTCCAGTAAATGAAAGGATTTATCTGAGTGGTCGGAGCAGGAACTTGCATTAAAAATTAGCCAGAGTATTATTCCTTTGCATCCAGGAGTATTATTCTTTTGCATTCTTTGGGAAAAGAAATAATTCAAATTTATAATGAAGCTCAGAATAAGCAAAAAAAATTAAACCTTTCCTCTGTTGTTCTTGCTACAGCTAATCAGGGGGCTATTGATAAATAAAATGCATAATGACTGCTGCAGCTAATAAAACAAAAACTAATTGCATGTTTAGGTAACAGTCAAATCTATATTTCCCCGTCCCACGAATCTGCTGCTATGACATGTAAGCAGGACCTAGCCCATTGGCTTCATATGGACAATTCAGATACAGAAAGGAAGCAGGTTTTAGCTCAGTCATGTGCTAATAAAAGTTCTTCTGCACATTTACAACTAAAAATGCAGGTTTAGGATGATTTTTTAATATGAATGTAACACCAAATAAGAAGGAAAATAATTCTGTTGTGGTAGTAGTGGAAACTAAATGTTTAACAAGCTTGGATCAGAAAAAAAAAAACAACTGTCAGAGCAGCATACTGCCATTTTATCACTCTCATCAGTTAATATACATGTTATTAAGTAAATATGAATATTAAAAATAAATGTTAATCCTCTTTTGGTATTTACTCCATGGTAACAGTTGTATTTTTCTCTTTAATTTTGAAATTAAAAATATAAAAACATTTTGCTGTTGAGAACAAAGGCTGGATCTTTATTTTTCCCTCCATTTAAACTACTGATTAACAATTTATTTACTTGTCACTTATTGTTGACCATCCCAATTATTGCTTTTTATTTGATATTTTACTTGCTGTTTTTTCTGGACCGTATATGAAATAGGTTTTCATTTCTGTAGGATTCTAATCCTCTATTTCTATATATTACTAATATTTTCCTAAGAAATATCTTACCTTTCAAATGAGAATTTCCCCTCTGTAACTTTACCTTCATTACCCAAAACACTAAATACTCTATACTGAAGTTGTCTTGTTTTGAGCAGTATTTGGGTTAGTCTTTCTTGCAAGCTTGGGGGTTCAGGTCTGAGGCTATAAACACTTCTGTACGTATGAGTAAGTAATTTTGTGAGTAGTCTAAGCCAGCAGGGCTCCTCAAACAAGTATGTATTTGCAGGCTTGGGACCTGCAGATATTTGGATGGAGGAGATGACAGGGAAGGGCTACAGATACCAAGTTTTATTTTTAATTACACATGCCTGCCAGGACCATCAAGAAATATGACAGTATATTTCATGAAATGGACTGTTTGGGACACATAACACAAATGAAGCTGTTTGCCTGATTTGATACCATAAGATAAAATTAACCTAAATACCTGATATCTTAATCAAATCTAATTATTGTGATTGTTGAAACTTTTGGTCCTGATTTAGTTAAATTTTAGGTAACATTCAAACATCTAAAAATCTTCCCATCTGATGATACCTGGTTGAAAAATTTGCAAAAGCAGGAATCATTTTCTAAAATTTGTGGGGGATCAAAAGGCTTTTTAAAGATGCTATCAGATTAACAGCCTTTTGGGTTTTATATATAGAGTTGTTACGACTGCTGTGTTTTTTCACTAAGAAATTTGTTTTAGTTAGTTAGGCCTTTTTCCCCCCTTCACCACACCCCTTCCAAACTGCAGCCACAAATTAAAAACCTCCTGAGAAAAAGCTACTTGCCTGGTTCTTGATACTGCTCCTATTTAATTTAATGGGATCAGTATCAGTTTTAGAGGTGAGGGGTATGGTGTAAAAGCAGAAGGAGAGAGGTACATAAAAAGAGTATTTCACAACTTGCAGAATATCTATAATGTAGTCAGAAGCCTGTGCAATGAGAGAAAAGGGATCTGTGGATATAGTCAATGGTAAATAAGGAAGCAAGACAAATCAGTGTTTTAGAAGCCATGTTTGCAAACATGACAAATATGACCTGGGAAATGGTAATTAAGTTTTTTTAAAAATACTGTTTTTACAGTAGTGAAATTAAGAAAAACTAAGAGAGTCAAATTCTGTGCTCAGATATACTCGTATATTGCCTGATGGCATCGAGAGGGAAGATTTTAACATCTCACATCCGACCTGGAACCAAACCAAAAAGACTATTTTCAGATGACTCTGGAGTGACTTCCAGATCAGAGGATCCCAAATTGATCTACCAATGTATAGAGAGATGATTTCATCAGGCATAGAGAGCAGTCTCTTTGGAGTTAAACACGATAGCTATTGAACTGTACACAGCAATGACAAATGGCAATTTTGGCTTTTACAGGGAAGAGGGAATTTACTCATATGTAGAACTTCATACTACAGAAGACTGTCTGCTAAAATGAGTGACAGAAATACTGGCCTTGGAGCACTTCTGGCCATGATTCCCTCTTCAAACTGCTATGTAATGGCTTTGCTCCTCTGTCCTGTAAATATGACTAGCCCAAATGAATTGCTAGGTTTTGTGATTCAAACAGAGCATTAGTAAGCAGGATGTCCAGGTCATCCTCCAGGGTCCCCCAGCTTTCCAGTATAAACCTGGACAGACATCTCTTTTTCAAATGGTATGTAGTATCTACATTAAATATATTTCAGCAAAATGGAGGCTTCAACAAGCAGGCACAGTTTTGGGTAGATGTATTGGATCCTAGGCAGCTGGTTATCAGTTTGGGGAGATTGGCATACGCACATTTATTCTCTTTCACTTCTTTTATGGCTGTAGCTTGGTGATACCATCTGAATATCCTGGTTTCTGAAGGGTCCTGTCTGGAATAGTGATTTGGTCTCTCTCTATTTTTTAAAATTCTTGAGAAGAAGAAAAAAGGCAGCCTGTTGTGTCAGAAGGCTGTGTACAAGGATAAGTGGAAAGGCTCTGGTGGGTCTTCCCAAACCACACTGACCAGAAATTAACTGCCATTTATCTGGCAGACACTTAACAATATCAACAAGAGTCAACACTTGTTTTTTTCTCAGATGTCTTTAGAGGACCCGGCAAAGCTGCCTATAATGTTTCTTGGCCCTTTGTTTTAGAAGGCAGTCATCAAATCTTTGATCCTTACTTGTCCTGCAAGACATTTTATTTATGAGGCTATTGACATTCCACAGTCTTTAAAAAAATTCTGAATTGAAAGTTCTTGTCTCCTTGTTGTTAATCAGGATCAGATTCCTGAAGACCAGCAATGGGGATTATGGTCCCTGTTACCTTTCACCAAGAAAAATGGGAAAAGGAATGTTGCCTGAATGTCTTATGTACCATAGCACCGGAGCTGACAAAGCTGATTTCCTGGCATTGTTGCGTCCCTTGCTGTGAATTTTGATGGATCCTTTTCCTGCAGCTGAGCCATTCATGGCTGCCCTCTCCTGTGTGGTTTCTCTGGTGCCTAATAAGGCACGCAGTCACAGTGCAGCCTTTTGCAGCCTTTTCATCCAACCTGGAATATTTACATGTCTCTGTAAGTCTTGCTGGCCACTTGTTTCCACAAAACTTGCAGGAACTCAGTTACCATTGAGACCTGTATTTAAGTACCAGGACTGACTACAAACTACCAGTGCATTCAGCAGTTATTGACCACCCTAATGGTCACTTTCTGTGTGTCTTGTCCATGCACAAGTACACACACGTGCACACACACAGCATGATCACAAGCCTTGTTGCTATAGGAAACCAAGCTAAAAACAAGCAAGGTCAGAAGGCATGAGCTCATTGTTTTTCTTTTCCTGTTCCTTCTTAAAAACTCCTAGCACAGGCTTTTGTTGTTCATTAGATTAGACGTGGGCTTGAATGCTAGGTAATGGAAATCATACTTGCTGCCTGCCAGTTTTATACTGCATGACATGGTGGTGTCCATCATGGAGTTTGTCTGGTTGCCATCTTTGTCAGGCCTTACTTCACTCCCTAGTCAGTCTCTACTAGATTTGGCAGTCATACTTGCTGCTTTGGCTTGCAATTTCCTTCCTGGTCCCCTGCTTGTTGTTGAGAATGTCTCCCATAATCACTTTGATCTCACTGCAGAGTTTTGCCCACCTTGAAAAAAGCAGCATCACAGGAACAAAAGATATTCCAAAAACCCAAAGCAGGGTCATCAGTGGTTAATTATTACAGAAATCACTAGTCTGGTTACAACCACCTCAACCACTGTCATCTTTGCTTTAGAATAAATATTTATAGTGTGTTATGACTAAACCTTTATAATACAGAGGTACTTCCCTGGGCAGGAGATCTGACGTATACCATACCTCTCCATAAGGGGACATGAAAACCATACTTTCGGTAACTGTTCATGGATAACTCTTCTTTCTTTGTCCCCCCTAATAGAACAGTAAAGTGTCCCTTTTTTGACCGCCATGGTTACTTGCAGAGACTTATTTGTCTTTTCAACATGAATTGTTGCCTTCTCTTCCATCTTCTTCTGTCAAATACACTTGCAAAGTGCAAGCCATAAGGAATACGAACCCATATATGTGTAAAACAGCTTAATTGGTAATAAAGCATAGTATGTATTTCTTCATCTCACGTAAAGATTCAAATAATCTGCCTACAAATGGGCACAGTTATTTGGGCATGTTTTAGTAATAAAGCACAGTATGTATTTCTTTATCTCTTGTAAACATTCAAATAAGGTGCCTACAAATGAGCACAGTTATTTGTACATGTTTTATCATGAATGAATCAGAATAAATCAAACTTCATATTTTCGATATACTGTTTTAGAAATTCAGAAACTGGACACTTACTTGGTTATGGTGGCCTGTCCCCATGACAAGGGAAGGCTTGTGCTTTGCTTCTGATTTTCTATGCTTTCACATGTACTTGCTCTTACAGAGGTTCTGTTCTTGGGTAAAATCAGAGAAATGTCAGCCTTGGAAAATATTTCCTCTTGTCCTGTCTGGATGCTTTTTCGCTCCAGTGGATGGAAATTATATCTTAAATGTATATATTGTTTATTAATTATTCCTTTGCAGTGACGGTCAGTAAATCCCAGTGGTGCATAGCTGCATTTCGATCACCCCCATCCTATCTGCATTTCTGCATCTTCTTTTCCCTGGCTTCGTCAGTGCTGCAGAAACAGAGTACCCAAAGTCACCCAGCAATGGCCTCCAGCCACCTCAGTTGTGTTAGGCCTTCTAGGAACAAAAGCTCTTCTCAGCATCAAGGGTTTCTTGAGGAGGCGGAAGAAGCCTGCTAGAGTAATGGTGGGAAATTGTAAAACTTGGAGCACTTCTGGCCACCAACAAGGGCATGGAAAACGCATTTTCTGGAACTCTCTTTAACCACCCCATCCCCAGCTTCCCCAGAACTGTATCACTGTCTTTACTAGTTGTGTACACAGGGTTTGGGCTGCTCGTGGTGCCAACCCATGAAACATTTACAGTCTGGGAGCTGTGCTGATGTTATCAGATCGGCAAAGAAAGGAACTACTAGAATACAGTTATTTTCAAAAGCCATCTATGAGATTAAAGTTGCCAAAGAGTGTACACCTATCTCCCTGCATTCTTTCAAATCCTAGGCATATAGCTTTAAAATCCTTAAAGAAAAGGAAACTGGCAGCTCACTGAGAGACACCTCAGACCTGGCACCATGTATTTTGAAGGCTCACATCACTGGCTGTGTCCATGCTAGTAAATTATATGCATCCTGGCCCATTCTCTGGCACTGAGGTCAGCTGGCACAAAACATCCAGTATCCATACTACTAAGCTGTCTTGATCCCCCAAGACAGGACAGCCATATGCAAAATGTCTCTTGAGAACAGTCCCTGGCTCATGGTAGTTTTCAGCCCTCACCCAGGAGCTGTTTGAGAGACTGCTGTTTGGTCCTGGCCTCAGCCATGCCAGGGATCTTCGAGAAACTGGAGAAGAGGTGCCAACAGTAGTGTCCCTGGCACCATTTAATGTTTCTGAGAAGGTGTAGCCAGAAGTCTTGCAGGTGAATTGTGGGTGCCTTTGCCACAGTAAGAAGATGGAAGGGTTGATGCTTTTTACGAGGGCTGCAGTTCCTTCTCTTTGTCAATCCCTTTGTCTTCTCACTCAAACCTGAGATTTTATTCTGATGAATGCTGGAATGGCTTACTATTTTCAGCTGTTTAATAGTTTGCTGTTGTGATTGTGTTTGATTGTGTTTGGACTTGTATTTCCCCAAGGATAGGGAAAGGAATTCTATAAATATTATTTGATTTAATTAATAAATGTCAGCTTGTTTTGTAATGTAGTAGGGAAGCAAGGATGTGTGCTGGGAGAGTGACCAGTAAGGCCAGAAAGGCATTGCTGGTTTTATTCCTGTGCCACATTCACCATAGTCCCTGTGCCACTGTTGCCAGAAACTCTAATGCCACCACAAAGGACATTATCTATTATAAAACCCTTGCTAAAGCCCCAAGGTATTGAAGGCAGGTAATAAATCACTTAACACCTTCTCAGGTATTTTTTTATAACTCGTAGTTTGCTGCTACGATCCACAGAGACTCTGTAATGGAGGTCCTACTGAAAGGATGTACTTGGTCAAAAGTTCTTGATTTGAGCATTCAGATTATTTTGATCCCTTGTAGGCTCTTCAGAAGATCACCAGAATTATTTTGTGCCAGTATAATCTTTCAAGGTACATCTTCATTCTGAAACATCCTCTGGGGCCTGATGCAAGCTCTGGTTGAATTTGGCCAGGCACGTTAACTGGGCTTCTGCTCGCTGAGTCAGACCATTTGTCAGCCGTGGTCTAGGAGGCACACTGTTAGCCAAGGAGAAGAGGTTTCCTTCTGGTGGTTATTTTGTTAACTGAGAAGACTTTACATTTCTTGTTAATAATATTTTACAAATCTACAGGTCAAAATCTGAAATAAAAGATAATACTTTAATTAAGTGCTGATATGTCCTGGGCAAATCAGTGATGATACAGGGCCATGGAGATTCACTGTGGTCTGTTAAGGTTGTGTCTACATTCTCAAATGAGTATATCTATTCCTGGAGCTATCTTGGGTAAGTAAACAAGGTATCTTAGGTATTTTTGGTATTCTGAGGCTTTCTGTTAGACTGATAGTTGAGTGAAATATTCTGTGGGACAAATGCTGTTTGCTTAACTCATGGGAGCTAGTCTGCTTATTTCAATGAGTTATCACAGTGAACTGGATTTTGTTGTTTGGGAACTATTCAGAAAGCTGTGCTATATTTTTATGGAGGATCCTCCACTAGTGTGGATGTCACTATATGATTAAATCAATGGGAAACCTGTGGGAAAGTTAGAAGGTATGGCATTGGGTTCGCAATGTTTTAAGATTATCAAACACATCCTTGAAGGGGGGCATGCACAAGGCAGATGGAACCAAATTCCGATACACTTCAAATGGTATTAATATTCATAGTTATTTCTTATGCTGTATGTATAGGGCTTCTGTGGATAGAAGGAGTCCTGCATATACAGCACTGGAATTATTATGTTCTAAACTAAGAATTTTAGAGTAGTTTTAACAAATGTTCTATTCATCTGTAAAATCTGGAAATGTATTCTGTCAATGGAGGTTAGTGCATAAAGACTGACGACTGTTGAAAAAAAATGTGAACTTTTGTTTGAATATAACTATTTGTTTTGATGGTAATTGAGGCAATTCCTTCACTTTCCACAAACATTCATTAGATGATATTCTGTAGAAAAACTGTCACATGCAATGATGCATTTCTGTATCCATATGAATGCCTGAACTGGAAGTCTGCGTGCAGCTCTTAGGGAAGCCTTTGATGGGTTTTAAGTTTACCAACCAAGGGCAAAAAACAGATGCCAGGTGATTTGGGTGACCCTATAAATACTAATCCATGAGTGGTGAAACCCTAAAATACATAAAACAGTCATTTTAGTGAGTAGCTTGTCAGCAATCTCATGGGCAGAACTATGTTGGCAATTACTCATTCAATAATTTGTGAAAAATATATCTGCTCATTGACATTTTGAAAAAAAAGAAGATAAATCACTTAAATGCATTGCGGGAAATTTCTTGCCAGCTAACATCCCAAAACACATGACTCCACTTACAAATATTTAGACGCCTTCTGATATTTCTGAACTTCTGATATTTCTTATTGAAAGAGGTCTGTCTAGATGTACAGACCCCCCAGTCCCCCAAACAGCAGAAATGTAACCCCAGAGTTGTGACACAATTTGAATAAAACCCCAAATCTATCTGAGTGGCTTGGTCGCAGTCTGAAATTTGCAGCTGGATGGCTTTTTTAAAACAAAATTTCAAATTTTTATGCTTAGATATGTTAAAAAATGGATTGCAATTTGAACTTTGAACCAAAATTCCCTTCTGAAGGCTGTTATGCATGAGCATTAGGGATCCTAGTACACATTTGAAAATGCAGTTATTGGCAGTCATTAGTTTAAACTCCTCTGCAGACCACAGGTAGATCCAGAACCGTTTATAGCTCGTGATTTATGATCTGCTGCAGTTACAAGATTTACGAGGGCCCATTCCAGAATCATTCCCTTCTCATTGGCCCTGAGAATTAGTTCTCCCATGCTGCTCCTCTGTGACAGGCTTTAGAGGTTCAAAGGAGGTTTGTTTCCTGTGTTGTCTTCTTCCTTTTTTGTCTTTGCTGAAACTCCCAATAGGAAAGGTCATTTTTAAGGGTATATTTTTGCGATGTAGACATGGGACATGAATTGAGACTGACAGATTCATTTCATGCAGGATACATGAATAGTGGTTGCAACTTGTGGTCCATATGTGCATGGACTGATTTCAGACTGGTAGCTTAGCTGGCATAGCTACTTCAAATGTCTTACTTACAAGGTTATTTGTGCAATTTCAGCCGCATTTCAGTAGTGACTGGACAACAGATCCCATCATGCATAGACATGGAGCTCTTCATGTGTTCCTTTTCTGGGTTGGGGGCGTAACATAATTCCCTGACACAGTTGTTTATTTTTTACAATTGTCTAATTAAGACTGACTTTCTAAAGCACTGTATTACTAAAATAGTTTCATACTTTACTAAAATTTCTTCTGGTTCTCAAGTATACAATGACTACCTTAGCATAGTTAAAACAGTATCCCTCCATTATAATTTGATAGTACAACAGCATTAAAATTACTTTATGTTGTCTACCCATCTATCACAGTATTCCAAAAGCAATTTGTGATATGACAGATTTTGGTTTTATATTTTATACAGTTAAAAAGTATGAAAAATTTGAAACCCTTCACGTTCAAGACCAGTTAAATGGAAATATAGCAAAAAACACATTCCGCAATAGGTGCCTCAAAAATAATTTCTCAGTTGCATCTGCCTTACTATAGAAATAATAGTTAAAAGGGCAAATGAATTGTTTCTAGTTTAAGATTTTCTTTAGAAATAAAACAACTGAGGTAGAGATATTTCATTGAACTTCTTCCTGAAATATACAATGTTCTTGTTTATATTTTTGGATTTCAGCTTTCCTCTGAATGATTTGCTATCCAAAACAAAATCAGGGCTTTTCTAGTACACAGTAATTAAAAAAATGAAAATTAACAAGTACTAGAAAATGAGTTTTGTTCATTGTAGATTGGTGACCTGTACTGCAATGCAGAAGGCAGATGACCTGAAAGTCAGAGAGACTGAAAAGAGTGACAAAACTTATTACAAAATGATTACTGAAATTGTTAAGAAATTTGTGCTTTGAGGCAGTCATGTGTCTTTAAGCCTGTCACGACTCAATTCAACTTCTTCTTTTTTAAAGTGTTCAGTGATGAGACTGAATAAAGCATTCCCAGCAACTCTGGTAATGTCGGTGCTGCTGGCCTGAAATAGTCCACTTTATGTCGAAGCCCTTCTCCCCACAGTGGCATGTGTTAGTACACCTTGCCCCGATATCAAGTGCTCCCTTCTGCCCCCATTCTCCTTTCAGCCAATGGGAATTACAGTATAGTTTTTTGTGAGAACAGGGGCTCTCCCCTTTCTCAGGATTCCTTTCCTCAACAAACAATGACTTTGCACAGTGTCTGATTGGTTTGGGGGAGTTGTTTATGGTAACTACTTGAGTTCAATGGAGTTTTTGTGGTTTTTTTTATTGTTCCTGATTTGAATTTATTTTTAAAGGGGGAATTAAATTACCTAGACAGGAAGATATTGATGCAAATTTCCTTACTAAGTTAATATGATTGAAATTAGGAGCATGTACATATCTTCAAGAAGCATAAAAAATATATAACTACAATTTAGGGACCTTAGAAAGATTTCAGTTTTAACAGAAATGTAATTCCTTGACTTGCTTACCTCATCTGTTTTTTAAATGAGATGACCAAGACTGAAAAACTCTTTGCATCTTCAGTGATTCCCTAGGATTGTGTTGAACCCTTCCTGAGAACAGCATCCTGCACAGATGTCTCCCTGTTTTCTCCAGGGTACTTCAAAGACTCCCCAAACCAAGAAGTATGAGAATTATGCTTTACAATCCATTCCACCATATATCTTCTTTATAATTTTACCTGGAAATTTTGTGAGGGGGTTCCAACAGCAAAACTTACACTATGGAAGTGTTGTAACATGTACTGCCACACATATGTACATGCAATTATTTTACAGCTCAAGAAGACTAAAGTCTGTCTCTCAGATTAGCACTTTTTAGTCAATCAAATGCTACAGAAATATAACACTTCTATTATTTATATCTCCTTTTGGGTACAGCTATCAGTGCACATTCAACCCAAAGGATCTCGTGGTGCTTTGCAAATGACATACGTGCAGGAATTCCTTCTACACTGAAATGCCCAGGCTTAGAGGGTGGGCTGCAGCCAAGAAAATAATCAGCTTATAGCACACTGCATAATGTGTGTGAACTGCACAATGTGTGTAAGGATAATTCTGGCCAAGGGCATATCAGACAGTACATCTCACGAGTGCATCCTGCTGGAAAAGGCTAATATTTAAAAGCTCTATTAAAATTAAAAAACTATCAACAACCTTCTTCATTGACAGTCAGTATGATACACTAAGTTTTTCTTTTTATTTACACATGTATTTTTAATATCCATACATACAATTAAAATGTTGACTTATCATTGACATCCCTAAAACTTGTCTGTTTTTACAAGTAATTTCCTTTAAGCACCAGGTTTTAATAACCAGTGATAAAAGGAGTTAGAAGAAACTTGACTTATACATCTGAGAGGACAATATACATCTATATTGACTAAGATAGGACAGTATACATCTATATTGAGTAATGATACTGACTGACAGCTCTGAGTACCAGCCCATACACAGACTTAACTAGTATAAACTGTGACCTAGACGGTAAATGTGTATGGGCATTTATCTTTTTAAATACTACAGCACCTGCTGACTGTTTCTTGTTACTTATGTAGTGCTGCTAGCTTGGAGATCCCCAAACACTTTACCAAGGTTAATTGANTAGTAAGAAAAAGGCTCCAACAAAAACCTAAAACTTTTTTTCCTGTTTAATAAATGAGAAACCTTCAAAGAGTTCTATGATGCGGCTTTGTCAATAACATATGGTGAGCCTTGAGTTCATACCTATTGTCAAAACTGAGTGCCATAACTACACCTGTCAAGCTCTTTCTCTGTCTGGGCTTATCCTTCAGTTTGCCTTTGGAGCAGAGGCAGCCAGTTGATGTGGGACTGTACAGTCCTACCACAGTGAGACTAACTGTGGTTGTCCAATAGCATCCACAACAGTTGTAGTGTTGACTAGTAATTATAAGAAGGTCAGCAATGCTTATAACCTCCTCAGTGGTACCAGTCTTCTATTACAAAGTCTTTTCATAGGAGACCTTCAATAAGTGCTCCAGTGTCTTGCAGAGAAAAATATGTTGATGTGACCTCTATACCATCGTGAGGAGAAGAGGCATTGTTAACCTCAATCTTCACCATAAGTCTTGCTTTCTAAAGAATTTAACTTAGCTCCTCTAACTTGTTTTCCTTGCTTTGTCCTCTCCTTTCATTCTCCTCATCTCTGCACTGACTCTTGGATGCCTCTATTCTCAAAATTATTACACCAACTCTCAGTTAATGTTGCTATTCAGGTACTGTCTTTTTCTGCAGATTCCTTGGGACAGATTACTTCTGCAAGTCCTTTCAGAAGAGATCTACTAGTGAAATGTCCATGATAACAGATTGGAAAGGATGATAAAATAAAATGGCAAGGACTATGTGGAACCAAACAGCAACCACTGGCTGTCTTCTGTAGAAAACCCTCACACTGCTCAAGCATCCCTACTTTATTCCTTCCTTTTCTTCGTGCTCCCTAAGGTATGTTTGGGATAAGTCTAATTTAGAATATTAGCTTCTCAGGAACCACTACTTTTAAATATTTTTACCTGTATTGAGATATATGCATGTATGGCACTGAATCAGTAACAAGAGGAAAGGCATCGGCATAGTTCCTTTAGCTCAAATTTATGTGTACTAACCAAAGGATTCATTATTTCTACTCTTCCATGCTTACATTTCTAAGTCAGATCTTTCATGACAAGGCTGTAGATGGAAAGCCATACTTTGAAATAAAACTTTAAGAAGTAAAGTGGGGATAAATAATCTTTATAAATATAATCCAAGTAGTTATTATTTAATAGCTGATATTTTTGCTTCTCCCTTCCCACTTACTGCTGAAAGACATCAGCAGCTTATAAAGAGAAAGAGCCTGAGAGGGGAAAATAGCTGATTTTTTTTCTGGAAAATAGGGATTTCTCTCTGGAATGTGTGTGAGTGCTGATATGTACACACTAAAGTGTGCATGCATTTATTGTAGTCAGTAGTTTTGAAACATGTGTACATGGTCTCTCTATGAAAAAAAGGGAAAAAAAAATGTTCCAGCTCAAATAAATTTCCAGGCTGATTTGGGCAGAGAGACAGTAATGGGGGGATACGTAGCCAGGATGCAAATGCCTTCATAATGTATGTGCTGTCTGAGTGTAACTGTGTGTCCTCTCCGTGCGTGTCTGCGTGTCGGTGAAGTGTTTTGTACTTATTTTTCTGTGCGTCTGTCTGGACATACATCCAATCCATTTTACCAGTTCTTCCAAGGCACTGTAAGCCATAACCATACCCATTTAGCTGTGTTTGTCAAGGCACATATTTGAGTTCATTTGAGTTTTACGTGTACTAGTCAGGACCTGTGCTTGTGCAGAATATATGTATGCATGTGTTCATGAAGACATGGTTAACCTGCTTCGGTCTGATCTGGAGAGGTGAATAACTCTGTGCAGAAGAGTATATACAAGGGAAGTTTGCTTATACTAGTTTGCAGATATTTAACATATTCTAGGTGTACAGAATGCTGACCACTGAGTGCTTATGACAACATCAGGGTTAGTAATGATTGCCAACATGAAAGGTATTTTAATTTATCAAAATAATAATGTCCATATTCTTGCACAAAACTGATTCTATTTTCTCTCATTCACAAAAAACCCCAAAACCCAACCAATCAAACAAAACCAACAACAACAAAAACCCAAAAAAACCCCAAACAAAATTACAACACTGTGAGAAATCTGGCCTTTTTTTCTTAGGGGAATGCAGAATATGGCCAAGACTGGTTTTGAGAGGGTTTTTTTGTTTGCTTTTGCCTTATGCTTAGAAATACAAACCTTTAGATTTCTGATGCCAAATTTGGAAATTGCATCCTTAGTAAGTGTTTTACAGGCACTTTGAGCTGTCTGGTGAGCCAAAGTGAGAGATTATGTTCATCAGTTTTTCTGTCTACTTAATTTGTTAAGTGAAGTAACCTTCCTGAAGTGGGAGCATTTCACATAGTTTTCCAAAGAACCAGAATTTTTTTTTTAATGGTAACAGAAATAAAAGTATTTCAGTCTCTAGCACCTTGAATAAAAATAAAGACTTGATTTTTTTATTGCTTCATTTAATAATTTAGGCCCATGCAATGTGAGTGCAAAAAAGGTATTGATGCTCTATTTTGCACTATTTTCTTACCTGAGTCTTGAAACATCATTCACTAATATGATACAGAGTACCAGCATGGTGAAACAGGTGCTTATACAGAGCTGAGTATACAAGGGGCAAGACAGCAGAAAATTAGGGCATAGGGGCCTATCCCAATTCCCCTGAATGAAATGGGAACTGGATTAAGCCTAAACCTCTAATTACATAGGGGTAATAGTCTATCAGAACTCCCACAGCAAAAGGGAGTTGGATCAAGCCCAAGACTCTAATTGCATTTTTTCCTTGCCATTTTTGTTCATATATTTTGTTTACTCTGGCTCATCATTACATTATTTTGTAATTATTATGAAAGGATTAGTGGCCATTAAATATCTGATTTCTGAATGGTATGTCTTGTTCCTTGTCACTGATGTCCCTGATCTATGTCAGAAGGGTTTGTATATTCTGGTTGGTAGAGCAAGAGATAGATACATTTATCTAACTGATTGAAGTGGATACATTTCCTACCAGCAACTCAAAGAGCCATACTACTTTTCTGTGTGTAGAAAAAAAAAGAGTGCAAGGCCACACCAGCACTTTTTTCTTCCCATTTTTTATCCTGGTGTTCATACCAATGCCTTTGAATTTCTGCAGTGAGGCCTAGATATATCTAAGGAATTTTATAAGAAAAGAGCATTACTGGCTGTGTGATAGATAGCTATTACTTGGAGAAAGTTCCAATGCTATCTGACGTTTTGATGCACCCCAATACATTTGTTCAGTTTGTTCAATACCAGATTTCCTCCTGCTCTTCTAAGATTAACTCTGCAGTGGTATCAACATGTCATACAGTGCAGATGTTTGGAGATTTGTCCCCTCTTTGAATCCCATCCCCAAACATCCCAGCCCTAGAGTCAGAAGCGAGTTCTGGCACATACCAGGCAACGAGAAGTGTGCCCATACTTCCAGTGGTACCCTGGCTGCGCCATACTGGCAGTGTCAGAACTGCAAGGCTGTACAGAGGCCCTGATACACGATGGGAATTCTCACTGACGACAGTAGAAACTGCATGCGTCAGTCTAGGCAGGACTCCAGGTAGATGACGTCAGTGTGGCTTGGAAAACATCAAAGTAGGAAATACATGCTGGAGCAAGGGGCATTTCTGCAGTCATTCCTCACAACATAATTTTACTTAGTCGCCCATCAATAATGTCCTGAGATAGAAGGGTACAGCTTTATTTAGGAGATTTTATTGATTTTTTCCTAATTTGTACTTTCAATTTGTGACCCTAGATATAAGCTCAAAATCAGGGGAGGGCTTTAGCCAAGACAGGTGTAGACTTCTGGAAAAGTTTTCTCATGGGAGTGGTGGAAACAGGCAAGCAAATTAGCCATGTATTTTGATTAATTAATGAAAGGGTTTATATAGCAAGGTTGTCTAAAATAGGAAGGCTTTACTCATCAACACAGGAGATCCCATCCACTGTATCTATCTGGGGAGCTGGGAAGGAGATAATTATCAATACTCATTGGAAGGACAGGGTGAATCATTGATATAGCTATTCATTGCTTTCTGGGACAGAAGGACTTTGACCAATTTAGAGGTGTTTTGTTCCCAATTAATATATTTTTGGCTACAGCAGAGGTACAGAAACTTTGAACCAAATAGTAGAAGACGTGTCTGTCAATTAAACTATCCAGGAGATGTATTGGTAAGCGACCTTCGGTTACAGAGATATAAAGACTAAGTAACCTCAGTCACTTCACTGGAATCATTCAAGACTTAAACTGACAGAAAAGAGGAAGGAATGTCTTTCTCTTTGAAACCCTTTTATCCCGTTTAGAATAACGCAGCCTTAACATGTATCTCCTAACTGCAGTAGGAAATACGTTTTTCTTTCAGCCTGAACAGTATTTTGGTGTTTAGCTCACTTGACATAGTCTCTGTCAAAGAAGTCCATTTTTTCTTACAAACCTGGTTTGCAGTATTTCCAATATGTGCATTAAAATCCATAGGGCCACATCTCACTGTAGTCTTAGCATTTGTTAATATTTGGAAGGGACATTTGATAAGAACAAACAGGGTGAAATAGATCATGATAAACAACAACAAAATGTTTAAAAATAGATCCAACTATCTTGACTAAAACAGATTATTTTTTACATTTGCAATGAAGATTAGTTAGAAATGTCTCGATGATTTGTAAGAAGTAGTATCAGAAGGCCATTTTAGTGACTTCTAGTTCGCTGTCCTGGGCTGCGTGGAGCCTGGGAACTCGAGGAGGCAGAGGAGTAAGCTGGCCAGTCCAGCTTCACTGTTCAACGTGACCGAAGTACACCAACACACAGATACTCCAGGCTGTGAGATGCAAGTGAAATTGTAAAAACTGCTCCCCTCAGCAGTTTCGTGTGCTAGTAGTAACAAAGGTAAGGAACCCATTTAAAACATATACCTTAACCAAATATTTACCTTAGCACTGCTTTTGAAAAAAGCAATGTAAGAATACCTGTCAGATCCATTTTAAAAGATAGGTTCTGTTTTACCATGAGAGAGAAAACCACGTGCTGGCTGGGGAGACAGTTTCATCAGTGGGGACTGACACCGAGGTAAGCAGGTCTTCTCTGTATAACTTTAATGACAAGACATTGTTATGCTTCCTCCCCACCTCCTTAACAACAGATGCAAAGTGTGGTACACCTGCAACCAGTGAAGTTGTTAGAGTTTTGGGGGTGTTCAGAGGGGCTGGCTCTGGCAGAATTCTGCTAGAAAGGGGGAAAGTGCAGGTTTTGTGATACAGCTTTTGTAAATAAATACCCAAATTGCATATAATTTGACAGCTAAGCATTTCCTCAAACACTAGTCTTAAGATGCTGATGAAAAAGTAAATAATATGAAAAATTTCTGCTAGTAAAACCTTCTCTTTCCTAATATAAAAAAAAGTGGAGAAAATATACTGTACATGCAAAATGATTTTTTGCTTTTTTTGAAGGAGAGAGTGTGTATGAAGAAAACTATTTGAGCTAAGTTTAAGATGTCTAAATACAGAAATATAGAAAAAAAATACTTTACAAGATTTTTCATACATCTGTAGGTCATTGTAACCAGGGGAAAACCGATTCTTCTGCAGAGTGCAGACAGACAATATTCTAGTGGCTTGGACTGGGGCTCTGTGTAGGTGGTGTGTTGGCCCTTGGCACAGAGTGACTTCACAGTGTTAGGTGATAACGTTTTAAACAGTTATTTAAACTAAAGTTTAAACTTTTTAAACTCACGTTTCAGCCCCCAAAATCTGAAAATCAAGGTACATCTTACTGCCTCTCATAGTGCTTATTGCAGATCTCTGTGCTCCAGTCCTAAGAGGTCACGATGCTTTCCCAGGCAGACTGAGGTCCCACTCTCTGTAACTCATACAGGTGGTTTGCCAGCATTTCACTGATAAAAGTACACGCAGTAGATCTGAGTTCTTACTGGCATACATGAGAGAAATTGCTGAAATCATTGCAGCTGCAGATGTTTGCATCAGTAGCTTTGGCTTTAGTTTGTCAGTAACATGTGGAGATCTTTCCCCTCAAAATGTTTGGAAGTTTTCTGCCATGGGTCAGTGCTATGTACCAACTGACTCCAGTTTCACAGAGCACATTTATATGTAGGGAACTGAATGTATGTGCTAGGAATGGGGAGTGTTTTGCAGTCACTTCTCTGGAAGATGTGTGCCATAAACCTGCTGTAAAGAGTTAACACCACCGGGGGCTAATCACTGAACACTTGCTGACCTCAGGGGATTTCATCAGACTATACCCCAAGTGGCTTTTGTGATCAGACCCCATGAAGACGTTTCACAAGTCATGCGTGAGTTGAGGGTTCAGTTGTGGTTTTTGAAAACTGGTTAATGGCTGTTGTCTTAAGTGAAAAAAGTGTAACAAAAATGTTATTTTCTGCTTAATGCAGAATATTTTCACTTCTCAGAAGACAGCTTTTAGTCCCTGCTTACCCATCTGGCCCCTCGGGCTGGTCACTTTCATAGTAGGGTTATACAGCTGAGGGTGCAAGAGCACCGCAAAGACAAGGTACCTGAGACAGGGCAGTCAGTGGGAGAGCTACACAGAAGAGCCCTGCCACTGGCAACAGACCAAACTGTGACCATTAGATTCCAGTTCAGTTATAGACCTTTTAAAAAAAGAAAAATCTGGGATTAAAATCTGGTTAACCCTTTGGAAGTGAGGACTTGTAAAAGGGGGGAGTGGGGGGGGGGGGGGTAGTTTTTCTAGGAAAGTACGAAAGTATCATGATCTAATGTGAAAAAGCTAATAAAGTGTAAAATCAGCAACTCCATGGATCATAATGCTTGTGGAGCAGGTACTTTTTTGAAGTGGACTAACTCTTTTCATACCTTGTAATAGTTACCTTACCTGTATAAAAGCACTTTTTCTAGGTTAAATAATTGTCTTTATCAATGATTAATGGGCTCTGAACTTGAACTTGCCTTTTTTACGATTAAGGAAATATTCAAAATCACCTCAATAGCCCTAATTTGTATTTATCACTAATTCATTTTTAAATTCTTTTTTGAAGTTTTAAATAGGACAACTTATAAATTACATTTTAAGTAGTTTCACATCTTGTTTAAACAAAACTTTGTTACACATCTAGACTGAAATTTTAGATGTTCTGTTTTAATTTAGTGACACAGTTTTTAGCTCAAAAAAGGGTAATTCTGAATGGAAAAGTTATCAAAGCTTTATTTTTGGCAACAGCTTTTTAAAATGACACAAGGTGTAGTCTGCTGTGCCTTGTGTAGTTTCAAGCTCTTGTTCTGCTTAAAGTGCTCATGATTTCCTTGGATTAGACCCATAACTATCTTTGTCACCACAAATAGAGCCATCAGTGTCACTCCATTCCAAAAAAATATGTTAACCCTTTCCTGCCCAGCACCTTCTCAAAGACTTGCTTCAACTCCAGCAATTCAAAGAACTAGTGGTGGAGAGCTTTGCTGGTTGATTTGGTAACTCTTTAATAGACCATCCTGATTTAACTCCTGGTTTTGGATAATATAAAGGAGTTTTCACCAATTCTCCCTCTCCACTCCTGGGTCACATTTTCTGTATTTGCTGGGAAAATTTCTTGCCAGCTTGTTTCTTTCTGGGGGGAGAGGTGAAGCCTATGACTTAACAGCAAATAGACCAGAGGCATCAAGGTCACAGGTAAAATAGATAGAACTATTAATTTTTCCAACTGTATACTAGCAAAAGCATGCATCACAAAGGCCTGATCTTGACCAACCTCCCATGCCTTCCCACTGCCCTCACTGTTTGACACCTGTAGGTTTGTGGATTGGAAGCCAGCTTTCATCCCAGCTGTTACTGCTGCCCTGGGTCCTGAGCATGGAGGACCTGTGTGCCTGGGACCACACCAGCCTGGGGGCTCGCAAGCGTCCAGCTCTGTCTCTGCACCACACTCTGCTTGGCTTCAGAGGAAATTCTACATGAGACTAAACTGCACTTCTTACTGAAGGAGTTTATAAATCCTGGGGGCTAGATGGAAACAATTCGTTCCAAAATAGTTTTGTCCTGTAAAATAGTTTTGATCAACATCAGAACGAAAAATGCTTTCTGCCCCTTACTGAAAAAAGTAAGGAATTTCTGCTGTCTATTTGGAGGCTAAATCCTACAACTTCTAGTGAATATTCATGCATATTCATGAAAATAATATCAAGGAACTCAATAGGAACTTTTCTGTGGGTCAGAATTATCCCAAGGAGTGCAGGTTAACATAATATGGCCCCAGCAAAATCTCCAATTGATAATGCTGCAGTGCTTCCTCTTATGGTACCTGGCTTTTAGAGCTAAGTTTTGAAAGCAGTAAATCAAAAGTAAAAGTTAAAACTTCTAATTGCATGTTTCCAAATGCATTATACATCAAACAACTTTAAGTATTCCAAATGAATTAAAAAACAAGTAAAAAAGCTTTCAGCTGTAGTTTTGTTTGAGTTTCTTTTCTTGGATGTTTGGGATCTGCTATAATCAGTTCCACAAAAATTAAAATCTCCAGGACTAGCAGCTTGAATCTTTAACTAAATAAGCAAAATTTTGCACAGTACTAGAGTTTTTAAAGTAAAGAAATTGGTTATTTGATTTGTAACAATAATTTGCAAATTTAACTTTGGAACAAGTTTTTTTTTCCAGATGAGGGAGGACCAGAAGTAGCCAGAACATTCAGAGAAGGTAACTATATAAGCTTTCAAAGCTGCTTTGATAACATGCTGTCTACCACAAACATTATTTTCACAGAATCATAAATCCATATTTTCATGTTAAGAGAAATTTCATACAGGTCTCTTGATCTGCATAATTAATTTAGGTAAAATACCTACTGCTTTTAAATGTATTGCCTGAAATTACTTCTTTCAGGGGGAAAAAAAAAGGCTTGAGCTTTATATAGCTTTTATTTGAATATACTACATATTGAGAAATATTGACATACAGAGACAGGTCCTCTTAATTGTCTAGAATTTGGACTTGAAGGAAATTAAAAATTAGAAAATATTAAAAGTTAGGGAAAACACTTTAGAACTGTAGGCACCAGCCAAATAATTTCAGTGGGCAGCTTTTTTTAAAAGTGAATATTTATACTAAATGGCATCCAGTTCAGAAAGAATTTTCAGGGAAGATATTTTCTTATATTCTGGGAAGTTAGACTCATAATAGCCAAAGTACTACGTAGCATGCAGCTAAATATAAAACAAAATAAGCTCAGTTATCTAATATAGATATATAGAAAAGTATTTGTGAAATCTATTTAGAGCAATGTTTTATACCTTAATATACAGATGAAAAAGCTGAAGTGGAAATATTGTATACTTTAGCCAAAATGCCAGCTAATTTTTTTTTTTCTTTTTCCTGGACTTATTTCCTAACAGTAATAAAAAAGATTTAAATTGTCAAATATGTCCAAAGAGTAAGCATACCTAATTTTTACTGAATTCATATGGTAAAAGTTAGGAGACAATTGGATTTTAAATTCTTCTGGACTGATTTTGCTCTCCTGAAATGAGTGGTAAAATTCCATTTGCCTTCAAAGGGAGCTGAATTTCATGTCAGCTTTTAAAATAGAATTTATTAACTCTTCAGTATTCTAATAAATAATAAAACTTCACTGTTTCTTTAAAATCAAAGTAACAAAAATTTTAGATTAAAATCTAAGCAAACAAGGACTAGCAAATACTGTTAAAAAAGCTTTTGGGAGGTAGCTATTGGTAGCCTATCAGCTGATAATTTAATAAAAAGTATTCAGTCTTATTTATCTACTGTTTTAAAGTGGTTTCTAGGACTTAGATGTTTTAGATTCTCCAGTAACATATACAGGATGCAAAAGAAATAAAGCCCTGCCCTTGCAGAACAAAGGTAGAAATTAGTTTTGACAATTAAAACAATTAAATCTAGGTGCTGAATCTAATACCTAGTTACCTAAGAACAGACATTTTAATGTTAGCATTAGAAAATAAAATAGAGATATCTTTGCATCAAAAAATAACTTCTTTTAACAAAATATACAAATTTGGTCTTTCAAGCATTAAAAAAAATTATTTGTATTTATGAGTTTAAATTTGTAGTTTAGTAAATACATTGTTTAAATAGTAGGCAGAGACAACCTTTAAAGAAGGATAATTGGTAGGATTAAACCTTACAGTTTGTACAAAAAGAAAATACTTTGATAAGGGCAAACAGTAAGCCTAAGTCAGTTTGGGGTTCATCACTATCCCATGAATTCCTTTATAACATACTAATTCATATGATTTAAAGACAAAATTGTTAGAATTGTTACTCATCCTTACTGAATATATTTCGATTAAAAAGTTATGTTTTTTCCTCTTTCAAAAATTGTTATTGATTTTTCTATAGAGAAGCAGGAAAAAAAAGTAAATTTGATCATAATTCACAAATGCTTCTTCTCTTGAAGCAGATTTTTTACTTTGAAATTACTAATAGGAAATTATTTGAACAATTTTTTTAAAGTTAATTTATGTGAGAAGCTCTTTGAAAGTTACAGTATTATCTTATAACTGACTGCAGCTAGAATACAGCC
Source organism: Edolisoma coerulescens (assembly GCA_013397115.1). Classification (NCBI taxonomy): domain Eukaryota; kingdom Metazoa; phylum Chordata; class Aves; order Passeriformes; family Campephagidae; genus Edolisoma; species Edolisoma coerulescens. Next base: position 677,556 of record VWZW01000551.1, on the reverse strand, counting down.
TTTTTTCAAATTGAATACTGTACATAATAATTAACAAAACATGTGAATGTAGATACAGGTACAATTATTAGGAACATTAATTTGCATTGTTGAATCTTAGTGGGGAGTTTGTTCTTTCTCAAGTCTCTCAAGTAGTTAGCAATGAAAACAAGTTGAGATTAAAAGAATCTGTTTCAAATCTTCCTTAAAAACTTGAAAAATGTTTCTAAACCTTTAAATGTTGTTTGATATATTTTTGCCTATAATGTATTGGTTATTTATAAATCTTTTTTAAGATAAAATATTTTTATTTATAGGTAGTTCATATCTCATTAAACTGACTGAGCAGACAGGGCTACATCATATTTGTTTGTAAGTTTACCTGAGACTTATTTAATAGAAAAATGAGCTAGATAAATATCCTACATGAAGTTTTATCCAAACAATAGCACTTGTAATAATTGTTGTGTGTTAAAAGTCCCCTATTGATCATGTATCTGGAAGCTCTCTGTTCAGTTGCTACTTAATATTCTTGGAGCTTTTTCCATTTATGGCTTTCAGAATAATAAACACAATATTCCTGTTGTTTTTGAAATTTATTATAAAGAATAAATATTGATTTTGTTTTGACATCAAGAGAAATTACTGACAGAAGGAAATATGCAGCAATTTTGCACAAGTAACTTTATGAAGACTTAAAATCCTTGCAGGGAAGGAGTTAAAAGAACAAAACCAAACGAATGACCCCCCACCCCTCCCAAATTTGAATAAAAATGTTTCTAAATGTCTGCTGCAATTTTTTTAAGAGGGGAAACAGCTTTTTTGCTTTGGCAATATATTAAAATTCAAATAATAACATTAAAATTCATGATGAGAATTCTACCACAGAACTTAGCTTTTCAAAGGTCTGGACAGCTCCTTAAATTTAATTGAAACTACATTAAAAAATTATGTTTTCAAGTACTAAGTAAACCTAAATGTTTACCTTGGAAAAGAATAACTGCATATATCTGATCAATGGAGACAGGAACACCACAAAAGTGATTTTTTCAAAGGAAAATAATTATTTCTATATAACATCTAAATCAATGGCCATCTGTTTCTGGCCCCATTAGTGCTATAATCAGTACAATAAGGTAGACTTTACCAACTAAATGGAAGGTAAGTACAGTATGACCTGAAGTGGGAGTGTACCCAAAGTTGTCTCAGTGTAGGGCACTACATAAATGTCAGGAACAAAGTTCAACTTCTTTCACCACAATTTCCATTGAGATAAACCTTAAATTTGAATTTGTGAATAGGATGTGCTTCAACGAAATCATGGGCTTTTAAACATGTATTAACAAGCTTAAATATGATTATGTTATTAACTATTTAATTAGAAAGAGAGCTCTGTAAGTCATAGTGTAAGCCAAAGATGGAAAACGGAATTCATGTGTTAATAAAATGCTTCGTTCTTTATTTTTAAATGAACAATTTTAGACGTGAATTGTAAATTCTCCAGAATAAATTCACAAATGCATATACTTCTATTACTTTTTGAAAATGTTTTGTTCTCCTGTCATTAATTATGACATTAATTATGTTATCTTTTTGCTCTCCAGAAATTATGCCAAAGTTGCTGAAAGGGTCAAAATATTACCAGTTTAAGTCCCCCAAAAAAGTTTTCAAATATTTCTATGTTGCACATTACAATAAGGCAGATGTGAAATGAAAGATGATTCAATGTAATCCATTAATTAAAAATTTTCCAATGATGAAGATTCAGCTATAAATTATTATTCCAGTAAACTCTTATTTTATAATTTGTTACTAATTTTTTTTCTGTAGGACACCGTAAATATAAGACAGGGTCTTACATTCAAAACTCCAGCTGATAATAGAATAAGATTAGGCAAGGCAGAATTTGGAATGCAGTTTCCTCATTTCTGACTGTAATCTTAAAACCATCGGAATATCTATATTAGAGGTTCCAAATTGAATACTTTTCTTCTGCTACAGTTACCTAGATTTCTATTCTATTTACTAATATTTTTGCCATAGTTTTCATTGTTCAGATATTTCAAATAAGAAGACCCAGTTGCTTGCTCTCTGGTCTCTAAAAATCCATCCTGTCAGGATGAGAATTAATTAATATAGCTTTAATTAACTTTAAGTTTTCTCTTTCCCTTTTTCTCCCTGGTTAATTTGGTAGAGGGCAAAAATAGAACTCAGATTAGTATAATTTCGTCTGCCATGGCAAGGGGGTTGGAACTAGTTGGTCTTTAAGGTCCCTTCCAATTCAAACTATTCTGTGTTTCTGTAATTTCCTAACTCACATCAAATCCTCTGTTTCTATAAGACAAATTCTGGGGTAATAATGACATGCTGCTACTAGCATTAATTTTTTAACCTGAAATACGCCATTCATTAAATTTAATTCACTCAAAAAAAAATCCAGTTAATTTGCCTCAATATTTATCAGAGTTGCAAATTGGGATTTTAGTTATTAACTCTTAGTTTTAATGGTCATAATACTTACCATATTGAGTGCTATTTAAACAATCAGGCCTCATGCTTTTAAGATTTAAAGCAACCATTCAAATCATCTTCACCACTCTTCTGCTACAATAATGCAGCAGATCTGTATTTCATGACATAGGGATTTAAGATGAGATGGTACTATGTGCACAAAGGCATCTAATTGGTACAAAAAGGAAAGCAGTCAGAATACAAGGATATCTGATTTAACTGGGTTAACACCAAACTTCTTTGTAAATTGCTGAGCTGAAGATACGAAATTTCAATTCATATAGAAACATAGGTGTGAAGATGTGAAATTATCCAGACTGTGTAATCTATATAAATCCAGCCAAGAGCTTGTCAGTGATCACTGGGCTCATGTGATAGCAGTGACTTGTTGTACTGCAGCCTAACTCCATCCTGAAATGGAGTCCGGAGTTGAGATATGGATGAGGTGGAGGCACAGGCTAAGCTTCGTAGCTGGAACACAAGCCTGCCTGTCCTCAGAGCAGCCCAGCTCTTGGATGGGGGACCATTCCAGGTCTGTGGCACCCAAGGCCTCCAGAAATTTAGGGTTAGGCCTGTTTTGGTAAAAACTATTGGAGTACATTCTAGTGCACAGTGCAGTTGGTTTCAATTAGGTTGTATTTATCAGAATTTTTGTGTACAATATTCTGTATTTATGGCTTGGACATCGTGATTATTTTAACTGCTCGCTTAAAAGACACTGAAACTTTAGGAATAGAGAGAAATTATTTTTTTCCCAAAGAAAAAATATTGTATATAGAACAGGCTCCATAAAGATAATGTCACCTAGCTGCTGGTGTATTTATTCCTTATGCATATGAGGTGGAAGGTAAAAGGAAACAAGAAGGTATTAATGGCGCTTTAACAACTGGTAAAAATCAAGTGGATGCTGACAGAATCACTTGCCATCTGTGGGAGTTCCACATGTGTCTCATTTTGCAAATTTAATTAAAATTCAGAATTTTTCCTGTATATATTTTCTGAAATTTCAGAGTTCACTAGTCACACAAAGATGTGCAGCAGTAGTGAAGTATGGGTCGTATTCTTCAACTGCATGGCATACAAGCTCTGAAGGTTCAAAGCAGGGAAAAAATCTCAGCTAGGTTGTGTCAATTAACAGTTTTCTTCCCATGCTTAGTTTATTTGAGAAGTTCAACAGAGTGAAGTTTGAATTAATCTGCTCAACCTTCTCTTTTTCTTGAGTTTATACTCTGTCAGCTTGCTGAGTCCCTTTACAAAATGCAGTAAGACCAGCCTTAATACCATTCATGTGAGAGACAGAAAACCTGAGCAGAAATACCTGACCTTAACCTATATGAACTGTCCACTTCATACTGCTTTGATCAGGAATAAGTACTTGGGCCCACAGCCACTGTTTACGGATAGATCTGTAATCTATTGTCATGTGGATAACTATCAGGCCAATTTTTTCTTCTTCTGTCCCCTTGTCTGATTTCTGATTATTTTAACTACAGTTGGGCAGCTGGAGAAGAATATTTTGCTATTAGCTGTGACCAGAAGTCCTACAGTATTTAGACAAATACTGTAAAATATCATTAATATTGAGGTGCTGCAAAATCATACAGGACAGTAAGAAATGTCCATGGAAAAGACTGACAGGGCTTAATTTTTCATTAAAATCTGCAGGATCATTGATGTGATTTTTATAAAGCACTTGAATTTTATTTTTTTTTAATGGGAAAAGATCAAAGTCACACCTGTGATATTTCTGAAACCAGAACACTGTATTTTCTTTTTATGGAAGTCTCCTAAATTTTGTTAAATCCCATTTAAATTGTTACGTCATGGTCACAACTGCACTGTTGGAAAGCCACTTGCTTAGTGCTAACGAGTGTGTTTTGGTATTTGAGACATGGTACCCAGGAAAGGGTGGGTATACTGTATATCCAAGATTATTTGGACGTATTTTGGTTTCCAACCCATGAATAGGCATTCTTAAGGACTATGATCAATGGTTTTGGATGGTCCTCCTGAGGATAAAAATGGATATTCTGGTAGTCTCCTGTTAGTAGATGGTTTCTGATCTTCATTATGCTACGGATTTCTAGCCAAACTTTTGTTAACCAGAGAATGTTTTTTTTTATACTAGCGTGTTAAGAGGGCAGGAGAAAGGGTCTTTTATCCTCTGCAAGAAGCTTAATATTAACTGAGTTGAACGCCATTTGCCTAGGTGCCCTGGAATGTAAAAAAAAAAGTAGAAATATATTTCTATGTAGAATATACGTACAAACATGTAGAATGTGAGGTAAAATACATTATTTAAGATTTGCTGTGGGAGAAATCACGCGCCATCTTCTCCAAGCAGCAGTTGGGAAAGGACTTGGCGGTGTACAAAGCTGGTCTAAGAACAGGAAAACAGAAGGGCTGTTTGGCAATAAGTTGTTTTCATATCTCAAGCCCTTCAAAATGGCAGAGGGAAATAGAGGAAGGTCATCAGCTGTCTGTATACAAACCCAAAAGATACAAAGGTCCACAGGATTTTTAGACATGCTAAGCACTTCTTCCAGCTAAGATGAGTGGTGTGTAGTTCTTTCCCATTTATCCACTAATATCTCGTTCAGAAGGACCAATGCTTTTGGACTGTGAGGATCATGCCCTACTTTTTAATTGTAGAAGGATACTGAATATATGGCAAAAAGGTAGTCATTAAATGATGTGCCGTTAATTAATCAGGTCTAATAAATCTGCTACCAGTCAGCCCATTATCAGGTAAAGTTTTATGTATCTTTCTTTTAATCTCATAGGGAGGTAACCTGTGATGCAGTTCCTTTTTCTGGTAGCAGGCAGTATATGCATTTCCTTATTTTGCAATCTATTACATGCAATGTCATTATGTCCTTTAGTACAGTGTTTATTAAACTTTCTGAATCTGTGATTTGCTTTTGATCCACCTCTCTCCCTGTTATTCTCTTGAATTCTTCCCTTTTTTGATGACAGATTTTTGTAATCACTGCCTGAAAAGTCACTTTTTCAGGGAGACTGGACTTACTGACAGCAAGCCAAGGTAGTTGGTAGATCAGTGGCTACCCTAGATACTTGCAGGAGCTTCTCAGTCCCCAGCTGTCAAAACTGAGATCCTGCTGACAAACTGGTTTTTTTAACACTGTGAATATCGTTGTCCTTTGGCAAGCCACGGTTTGAGAAACAATTGTTTAGCAGAGGCGAAGTTCCCATTGAGTGACGAATTCCCCAACAACAAAGTTTTAGAAGCCGGACAGAAAGCCGGTTTGTTTAACCTGGGTGCAGAGATATCTGCTGATAGTGGCAGAGGACCTACATAATTCCATAACAGTGCAAAGTCTCTGTGATCACCTGAGTTACAGCCACCTTTGTCTCTTGTTTCTCTACAAACAAAATTATTCTTGGTAAGGGATATGGGCCATAGGAAGAGGTTTTGATGTTGGTATATTTACTTTCAATTTAAGGAAAGAATGAAAGTATTTTTTCCCTGTGTTGTGTGTCTATTGTTTTAGATCTCTTGATCAGCTGATCTTTAGTTGAAGTTGCAAAAGACTATTGGAAATCTATGAAGTTGTGTTACCTTGATTGTTTAAAATAGGACCAGATAGCATTTATAATCCGTGTGTTGTAATATTCACTATATCTCTGAGATAACTCTGTTGTGCAAACAGGAAGATGCTGTTTGCTCACAAGCCAAAGGAGAGGTCCCAACACTACTGGGATTCTCTCCATGGATCCCCATCCCCAGGAGCTAGCCTGGTTATTGCTGTGCCCATCTTGGTCTCTCCTACGTGACTGCCCCATACCCCACTGCTTAAAGATCAGGAAAAAGTAGACAGCTAAACTCTGGTGTATTTGAGACTGAACTAGAGTGAAAGAGAGGTGAAAAGTCAATGATCCTGGGCTGTGCTCTCCTCACCAGTCACAGACACTGTTTGACCTCTTCACATGTCTGTTCCTCTGTTTAACCTATCTGTCATGACAGTTACTCTCCACTTACAAGGATTATGAATAATGTGACTATTACACAGCACCAGGTGTTATGCCTGGTGCCTTCCAAGACAAAAATACCCAAGCAAGTATTTGTTAATAGTTGCTCTGCTCCTTGTTTCCAGAAGGGAAAAGGAGAGAGGAGCAGACTGTCCTTGTTATAACCTCTTGTACTGCAGCAGAACTCGTCAGAAGAGGGCTGCAAACCACTAGGAACCCCAAGGAGAGACTGCAGAATCCCTCAAAACTGCTGGCATGGCTAGGAAAGGCACCTCATGGGGAGTTCTCTTCTTTGCACTTCAGAAATTAGTATAACATTAAGTATCTTTGAAGTAACACCAACCCTCTTTCCATCATCTTTCCCATGGAACTGTCTTTGGCCTCTCTATCACTCTCACAGTATTTTGAAGGGTTCATTGAAAAACTTGCTGTGAGGCCTTAATATCCTTATTATTGGAAGACAAAAGATAAATGGCAATCACACAGCTAAAATTATCTGGTTATTCTAGTTTTAGAAACACAAAAATGTACAGCAAATATTTATATGAAATTCAGATAAAATACAGGCCAGAATGCTCCAGAAGGAAATAATTTGTACGAGTGCACCAAAAACAGCATTTAAAAACAAGGCTAAGTTATGAAGCACATCCTTTAAAGGAACCATTTGGAAACAGGCTGTTGTATTTCCTGTAATTATATCTCTGATTTCACCAATAATAATTGATAGATATGTACTGGTTCATGAGTGTTCACTTAAGTTAAGCTTCATCATATATTAATGAAATTGATACAACTCAGGGTTTTTGCCCTAAATGCTAATGCAAGGAAAGCTGGCAGTAGCAGTGTCTTTCTCCCAGGACACTATTACTGGGGCAGATGCAGCTGTGGGTGAAAGCTTGATGTAAAATCTGTGTAATATCTAACTCCCACCAAAACACTCTATCAACAATGTGCTTGGACATTGAGAAATTAGGGACAAACAAGTCTTAGATGTTCCTGTTAGGAAAGAATGAATTTGGCACTTACGAGGAATGTGGATACCCTGGGACGCAAATGTTGCGTGTGATGAATATGTGAAAGTTGGTGTTGTGATCGTGCTTTCCAGTAAACCAAGTTTTTAAAACCCGGGTGATCATAGTGGTCTGTTTTTGTATGCCACCTTAAGGTGAAGGGTTACCTAAATGAGTGAATAACCCCACTGAACATGGGGTATATTTGTACGCTTGAAATATAGTGTAAGTCTCATGTTGAACCGGCCTTGGAAACACAAAGCATGTCTTCTGGGTAAAGGAGAGGAGAAGTGGTGGTTGAGAAGGAAGGCAGAGACAAATTCTTTGAGACAGCAGTTACTCCTATTCTGTGTAGTAATATCCAGGAAAAGAGAGAGCAGGAATATGTGCTACATCGTGCTGTGGAAGCTGCTCGTGTCTAGACGTGTAATGTGACAATATGAGTCAAATATAGAGTACCACAGATTACTGGGATAGAAAAGTGTGTGAATGTGAAGTGGATGGGTACATGATCACATGTGCAATTCCATGTTTTTATTCAGATTTCATATGGTGAAATAAACAGTAGTGTAAATAAAACTATGACATAAGTATTCTCACAGGAGTTGCATATGTGAGCTTTTAGTATTTAACTTTTGGCATGTAAACATGACAAAAATTTCTGTAAGCAGCTAGTGATAATTTCTGTGTGTGCTAGTGGGACACAAAATTTCTATGAAAGATGTTGAAAAGTGATTGTTGCACGGCTCCTGTAACCTGCTAAGTCTTTCCATTAAGTCTCAATATCTCAGAAGCCCTTATGTCTATAAAGGCAGAACCTGCAGTGCTTTGGTAGCTAGAGGAGGATTCCATTGTATATATATGTGCTTGCCTATATGTGTGTGAGTTCACAGCTGTGTCTTGGAGTCTGTACCATAGAGAAGGTAATATAAAAGGGAATATACCGTTTTGGAATAAATAAATGCAAGCCAGTTTTTGTCCCGCTGTTGATAGTTTAGTTGCTTAGAGCATTGTGGTTTATCCTGAAAAAATGAGGGTTACACAAGTGTGTGTTTTGGAAACTTTAGTTAGACAAGGTCCTGGTGCAAGGCAGTAAAGGTTCTGTCTGGGCTGGAGTGTTTTTATAGATTGCACTTGGCACAAGGAGGAGAAAGAGTTACTGCAGTTGGTAGCAGGGAGACACGGTGTTTCCTTCCCCATGCAAACCGAAGTGAACATATGCCCTCTAATTTCCTATGGCCTCTGTCAAGAAGGGTATTTATTGCTAATTTAAAAGCATACAAAAAGGTAAATGCAGGGACCATTCTTCTCCCCTTGAGTTTGCATAGGAAAATAATTAAAGGCAAACATTGTATGTTATAAGGAATATATCGGTCTGCATATGGCATTTTTTGGTTGCAGATTACAGACCCAGTGGCCTGATCCTGCTATCACTGAAGTGAATAGCACATTTCCTATTGATTTCAGGGAAAGAAAGAGCAGACTACAACCCAACATGAGACAGGTGAAAGCTGCTCCTTTAGAAGTATGCTACCCATTTTATTTAGGCTCTCAAATTACTTTTTCTTAGTGTCCTGGGAAGTAGAAGGACACAAATTGTTTATATTAAAAGTGTAATGAGGATTGTTTAAAGATGTAAATGTCATCTTTAACATTGCTGAACCAAAAACATAAAAGATTCTGCCAGTACGTGAAAGTGAAACTAGCTGAGAACAAAAGTGAAACCAACAGGCAACTCTCACTCCCCAGGCTGAGTGAAATGCAGAAATCCTAAAGTGCTGATGCTTAACAGTAAATTTGAATTTTAAAATTTTCTTTATTTTTATTAGTGTGAAAAAGTGTTGCTAGTGATCTAGACAAAGATTTCCCCCAAGATAGGTGTTTTCTCATGACGGTATCTCTTTAAAAAGTCAGAACCAATAATAAAAGTCTGGTTTTTTTCTTTATGATATTTAGGGGCATCTGTACATGTCACCCTCTTTTTCTTTCTCATGCATTTTCCTTTTGCATGCGTTGCATCACAGGCTTGCAAGTCATGTACCCTTAATATTCTGACAGAAGCACGTGCTAGAGCAGGACAGGATTGACCTTGCTTTACAAAAGTATTGGTGACTGTAATCAGCAAGTTTCTAGAGAAGGGAAAGAAAAAGTACCTTTAAAAATATATCAAAATGATGGTCTAATGTGTTTAATCAGTAAAACACCAAAAACTGAGAGGCAGTGTAGCAATGGGAAGAGACAGACATTCAGTTCTTCCTGACCAGTCTAGTAGGATCAGCAGGAGACAAATGTACAGGAAACTGGGCAACTACCAAACAAAACAGCAGCAGAGGGTAAAAAAAAGCATTGGATGCCATGGACAAAAAGAGAGAATGGAGGAAATAAGTGGTTTAGATAAGTTAACACTGTGCAAAATTCTTCCTTGGTTCACATTTGTCAGTGTCTAGGAAATTGGGTGGAAAAATACATGTGCAGCAACAGTCTGCTGTAGATCTAAGCAGTATGAGGAGGGTAAATATGTGGAAGGAAAAGGGTAAGAGAGGACAATTTTTTTTTTTTTTTAAGGTAGTTTAGTCATAAATACTACACCCTACAGTGCTGAGGCTTTCTGACCATGATTTATGTTGATAATGCTTATTAAATGACAAACTGAAGCAAGGTGGTTTTTTTTTTAATTTAGCACACTGAATTTGTACTCATTATCTTAAACATTTTTCCCTCTCACCTTTGTTTGGAAAAGTTTGGAGGGAAAAGTGGGGGAAAATGGTGTATAGACAGTGATTTCAGCTGGTATCTTCCTCGCAGGTGGAGGGACAAGATAGAAGTCTCAAAACTACAGGCCTATGTAAATTCTGCAGCATCACAAGTAAGTACAAAATAAAACAAATCCCAGAAAAATGGGTAAAGCAAAGACCACACTTATCTGGGAAAGTATTCAACTTTTAAAGCAGAGGAGGGAAAAGTTGCTGCGGAAAGAAGTATCTCAGTATCACTTTGTCCCTCATGTAAATGGCTTTAAAAAAAATTTCAATGTATGTAAAATATTTTATTTTTTTAGTATAAGATTATACCACTTGCAGATTAAATGTTGCTAATGAGATGGAACATGCAGTGGTATAGAGGCCACTAAGAACTGAAAACCATGTCTGGAGAATCTGGTACTTCAACTGACAATGTATGGAAATAATTTTTGACACGTGTACCTGACTTTTCAAAACTAAACTTGAGGACGCAGATTAGAATGTAATAAGCGTTTTTAAAATGCTTTTCAGACCAGAAGATACAAAGTTTTTTGAGGGCCAGATAATTGGAATGTGCAAAAATGTGCCTGGGTATACAATAATTTTAATCTGTTCCCTCTTATGTTACAGAGAGCGTGGCACAGCCCCTGTTCTGGGACAGAAGGACGGACGTCTGAGTGACATGGGCATCACTTCTCAGGTAGTGCGCTCTTACTGACGGCTTTCGAGAAAGAGAGAAAAAATAACTTTTCTGTTCAGATTAAATAATACCTGACCTTTTGGCCTTTTACATTTTGGAGTTTATTGACATCTCAGACAAACATAGATATTTTTGTTTTATTTTGAGAGAGGTGAGGAGGCAAAGTGTTGTGAGGGAGGGAAGTTAATGCCAAGTCCTTCTGATGTCTGATCGGTTGCAGGAGAAGAGCAGTGCTGACAGTGGTATACTGGATTTTCCCATTAAAAGATGCAAATGATAGGATATTATAGAAAGATCAATGTATTTGTAAACTGTGCTGTGTGTTTCAGTTTGCTTCATATTAGAATAGCTAATAAATTGGAAGTAGATGCTACAGTCTCTGGTTGGTCAAAGACAGGGCTAAAAAATATAGTTATTTCTAATTGTATGTGGTTTTATTGTGTTGACAAATATATTTGATGTGGTAGCAATTAAAAATAGTCTGCTTTGATTAAGTTGAAGGACCAAGACTTGGTTTTAAAGCATGCTGGTTAATTAAGCAAGCGTCAGTAAATGGCATAAAGCTCTAGATAGGATGCTTTTTGAGAAAAATGCAGTTGCTTGAGGTCAAATTAGTCAATAAGTAAAATTTTCTGATCAGGAAAGAGTCTGTATTTCTGAGATATTTTATACTTTGTGTAAGCTTTTTATACACCAATAGATAGAGGAGCTGTGTTCAAGTGTTGGAGTTGCTATTGTGTTACGGTACATCACTTGTTCTTCCTGGTTTGAATTGTTGATTCAACTCTGATAATATAGACAAGAGAGAAATGTAAATTCTATTTACCAAATGGGATGTTTGTAGCATTGAAAAAAGCGAGAGAATAAAAATGATTAGAAGTCTCTAAAATCTATAATGTTGTTCTGTAGCCTTTGAAAAGGCAGAAATCTAAATAATAATATTTCTACAGGCAAAATAATATACATTATCTAAAATAAAGTATAAACTGCTGTTAGAAGAGTTTTCAAATAAATAGTGTGTGCAGATAGGTAGTTAGGATTTTGAAGTATTTTTTCTTCCCATAGTCTCTCTCCTTTTTGGCAAGGAAAATAGAAAGATTTCTTTCAAATATAAAAGGAATAAATAAATACAATTGGAATGAAACATTATGCTAGATATTTGGTGAAATTTGTTTTCTCTAAAGTATTTTGGTTTTAAATGTAAGTGCTGTGAAATAGTTCAGATCTCAAAGTTTGTGAGGAGGAAATGTTTCAGCATCTTTGTTCATACCTGAGGAATCCATTTTAGAAGTCTATTTTCCCTGTTTGCAAAATACATTTTTATTAGATCTATGTATTTGGGTTAAGACTTACTTAAAATTACTTAATTAGGTTATACTGAAATTCTAAGTGATTTAAAAAGAAGGATTATGGTAATATGACAAAACATAACACTATTTTCATTGAAATTCTTAAATAAAGCCCTTTTAACATGCCAATTTAAAAAATCTATAAATTTAGGGTGTTAAAATAGTACAAAATATAAAAAGGCTGAACTTATAATGGAATGTATAATCCTGTACCAGTGAGCAGGGATTTTGTAGGTACGTCTGGAACATGGTAGGAGGTCATTTACACCTTCGGTTTGGTTTTGAGCATTTCTCTTGTTGTATTGTCCTTCTTCTTACTTTATTATGTATATGTAAACACTTATAAAATGTTTGTGGTTGATTTGTAAAGAAAAAATGTAGAGAAAGAGGTAACAGTGTACGTGCGCTAAGCTAGATGGGAACTGATTGTGTTTTCCCAGGAAATTCTGAAAAATATACCAAAGTAAAAATTGCTACAGAAAAGAATAAATTCTAAATAATTGTATTAGTGCTGTTTGAAATAGCGTGGCTGTGAATTGTCTTTAAAAACCTCCTGTAAGTGTCCAAAAACAGTGCAACATAAAAAGGTTTTCCAATTGTGTTTTCTCTAGATAAATCTATGGGCTTGTAGGCTGATTTAAGGGGCAGGGTATTAAAAAATGAACTTAAATAAAAGGAGCTAAGTGTATGCTTTTCTCATAGATAATTTTTTTTTCCAAGAAGGAAAACGTATATGTGTTTCTTTCCTCTGTGTTGTTTATAGTTGGAAATAAATAATAAATTTGTAGTGATTTATTTTTTTAAAAGACGTATTTGTATGAAAAATCTGGCAGTAGGTTTGTTTTACTTGTAATTTAATTTTGGAGAAATAGCAGAATGTTTCTGGATATTTGCATTTGTTTCAGAGGTTGGAGCCTAAACCAGATTTCTGTGTAGTCTGTCAGGCAGTTACACGTCTGAGCATGTTACAGTCTGTAGCACTACAAATTAGAGCTATTTGACTTGTATTTTCTGCATGAGGCTGTCATAAAAAAAAAAAATCCAAATAAAATAGAAGTATAGGGGATGAGCTCTGTGTGTGCGTGTGGAGGGGGGGAGTGTTTGGGGTGCAGTGCCGAGCTGTGGAGGGGGGCCGGGTGAGACCCAGAGGGTTTTACTCTGAGGTGCTGCTTCTGCCTGAACTTGTGCTATCTGCCCCTGTCCCTCACTTACTTTATAAATGGATTCTGAGTTCTCAGGTTATTTTTTAGTTCCCACCAGGGTAGTTGCATGTACATTGTTTGCTACTTATTTTAAGAGAGGAGCTGAAAAAGTGCTGTATGTGTTAGTCATACGTATACTGAGCACCTGTACGAAGAGTGTATGGGAAGAAGGGCAGAACGTGAGTGTGTCACTGAATTTCACATTAGTTTCACTGCAGGATAGCCCAGCATTTCCTAGTAACTTTGTCCCAAAGTTTTCTGGGGGTCGTAAAGATATTTTTGAGTCAATTTGCTTATTAAAACTTGCCTTCTCAAACATAAATAAATAATTTTTTTAAAGCCCCACCGGCTAGAATAAGATATTTCACCTGCTTTTTCTTATCTCGCAGGGAGGGTGCAGCTAATGCCAGTAACAAACAGTTGTGGCTGGGACCAGAAACCATACTGCGGGAGTACAGAAACCCGC
>VWZW01000551.1:651288-663260 GCA_013397115.1 Edolisoma coerulescens | reverse complement strand
TCGCCCGAGCCGCGTCCTCCCGAGAGGGATTTGCTTTTGTTAAACCACACGGGAGGCTCGTCCGCGCTGGCTCTGGGGCTGCTGCCGTCCCGCCGCACCTGTGGCTGCTCGGAGCCCCGGAGCGGCACCGGCTCACGGGCTCACTGCGTGTGCGGAGCTTCCGCTTTGTGCTGAGCCCGCGCCGAACCCGAGAGCAGAGAGATGCCTTCCTGCGGCCTCCGCCGCTCAGCTTGCACGGATAGCAAAGGCTGGCACGCGGCAGGAGGGGATCGAATGCTTTTATCTGCAAGTTGAGGTTTCTTTTCTTTGAGTTTTTAAAGTGTGAAGTGGAGGAATTACGATGCATGCGTGGAGGTGCTGAAGTGCGTTGAAGTTACGGGACAAACTCAGGATGCAAACAGAACGTGGTAGTTTACCTGATAGAGGGGTATTTTCTCTCCGGACAAAGCGAGGAGGGAAGAAGAAGGAGGAAATATACTACGTGTTAATTTAATTTATGCCCGTAGTGCAAAGTCGGTTCTTGTTAAACCTTCTGATGTTTTAAAGTGACTTGTTAATTAACTAGAGATAACTTACTCTGTGTATCAAAGGAATGACAATAAATCGGTCTGAAGTGAATTTAGTAAGTTTTGTTTGTGGTTTTTTGTTTTCCTCCTTACGTTTTGGAAGCAGATCTTGAAGGACTGTCAGGCATCCGCAGTCAGCTGAACTTCGGGCTGAGCATGCTTAAACTTCTCTTGGGAATTGAAAGATTCTTGTTAGGTTATTTTCCTTGCTAATAGTAATCCTCTTGAGATTCAGAAGAAGACTAATTTATTTGTTAGCTAATAAATAAAGTGCAAAGAAAATTACACTGTTGCACTCAAACAACAACAAAAAAGGAAATATGCCATAGTAGGCTTGTGTTCTATTGCTCAGTTTCTGCGAGAGGTATGCGAGGAGCTCTACAAACATTTTTGTGTCAGAAAGCATGCCAGATTTTGCCAGTGACATCACCTAAAATACAGTTCTTAAAGTATACATAGATGGTTCTCAGAAAACAAGTTAAATATATGGGTTTTTTCAAGGGATGGTATTGTTCTAGTGGAGAAAAAAAAGGTTATTTTGCTTATAAAAGAAAATGTTGGGTAGCCACAGAAAAGGAGTAAGTGCCTTATGTGCCAGCTTTATAACCCCTGGTTGTTTGGATTTGCAGAGTGAAGCTACTGAAGATGGCTTGAGATACAAAAAAGTCCAGAACAAAATAAAACAGAAAAGATCAAGGCAAGGAAAATATGAGTAATCTACTGTAATGTGTTTTAAACTTATTAGTGTATGGCCTACTCTGTTCCCATTCTAACCATTGCTTTTCCAGTTTTGAAATAGTAGGTTTTCCTGGATTCTGTTTTCTTATTTCAGTGGGAATGCATTAACACTGCAATTGTGCTTTAGTACAATAAATACAATGTATCTCCTTTCCAAAAATGTATAATCTACCTGCAAATACTGTACTGTATTAGCAGTGGAAGCTACTAATGTAAAGGGGGTCGAATAGTTGAGGGTACCCAAAGGAAAGACAAGATTAATAATAGAGATTATCTAATCTGGCAGCCATTGTACACTTAGCTGTAGGACAATTTTTGAAGGGTGAAATAAGATCACAGAGAAATTAAAGGTGGGATGAAATGCAGTACAGTTTTAGCAAAGAAAGACTGTGCCAGACTACCTTTTTACCTTATGTATCATTGTGAGGAAACTTTGATACTGTACCATGTGAGGAAATCATGTAAAATGGAGAAAATTTGGATTAATTGCATTGTAAGGTGACTTTGGAATGAACTGACAGATAATAAGTGGAGAGAGACTACTGATGGAAAGAATGCTGCAGACTGGGGTTTCCGAAGACCATTGGAATTCTTTCCTTAGTGACACTAGTGAAAAAGTAGAGCAATGATAAAATGTTACGACACAAAACCGGTGGACTGTATTGATATAGAGGAGGACTGGAATATGCATGTGCTGACAAGATGAGTCAAAACTGAGATTAATAGAATTAGATGAGATTTAGTGATGTAAATAGAAACTGATCACAATTTATTCTAGAAGAGTTCATCACTTCAGTGACAGGTTGGTAGTTGGTGTAATAGTCAGCAGCAGAATGATAGCATGAGACGTGGCTGAGAAAATAAATTTTTTAGAAAAAGTGTCCTAGAAAGTGTTAAAGGATGGATTTCCTGAATGTATAGAAAATATTACTGTCAAAGTATATGGCATTAGTAAGACCTTATCTG
Organism: Edolisoma coerulescens; assembly: GCA_013397115.1. NCBI lineage: Eukaryota > Metazoa > Chordata > Aves > Passeriformes > Campephagidae > Edolisoma > Edolisoma coerulescens. The sequence continues at coordinate 660,990 of VWZW01000551.1, read as the reverse complement.
GAGCCCAGCTATCACCCACGTTCAGATAAATGGGTTCAAACAGATGGATGGAACAGATGCAGAAGAGGACCACATAGATGTTAAGAGGAATAGAGAGGCTTAACAGAAAGACACAGAAGTGACAATTACACTGTTATATAAGGAAGGAAAATAATTATGTGAGCTCAAGATTAGAATGAAGCAAAACAAATGTGTGTAAAAGGGTAGACTTTGCTGGAAATTGCAGGAAGAGCTCTTAACTGTCAGACTAATGATATTCTGGAGCAGTTTCAAATGAGAAAGAAGTTTAAATTTCTTTTAAAAGGAAGTTTGATATATCCAGGAAAGCACTTCAGTGTTGGGTTCTGCATAGTAGTGGGGAATTTGAATCAGGAACCCTGGATATCCCCTCGCATAATACTGCATTCTTGTGTATCAGTAAAATGGATTCTGAGGTGGATGTGTTCATTTACAGTGGGTCCATTTTTAAAGTGCTGCTGGTTTTTGTCATATAAATTTCCTTTTAATATGCCCCTTAATAGCAGCAGAGTAGTTTGGTTGTTTCTGCTGTGAACTGTGTGTTTGGTTTGGACACTATGGCTGAAGGTGAATCCATGCAGTGCTACCTGAGTGCTTGTGCCTGGATGGGCTACTTGTAGGAGTCTTCATGGAGCAATTTTTAGGTAAGTGTTTAGGCATCTAGGCCAAGACAATGTTGCATTCTAAAACGTATGTATAATCAGCTTCCTTGGGATGTTACCTGAGACCTTGTGTCTTTTTTTTTTCCTGCCTTTGGGACTGTATAGTTTTTACATACAGCACTTAATGCAGTACTGAGGAATTAGCAGAAGAACCTAAAGATTAAAGAATATTGCTTTTCAGCAAGGCTGCTGTCCTCTAGGCACACAGTTTAGATTTTTACTTGGCATTTTGGCTTTTGGGTAATCTCTGCAGGGCAGGGAGTTAAGCAATCATTTCTCAGTCATCCATTTTAATTTTATTTTTCAGTCGACAGCTGTAGCAGGTTATTCAAAGAGAAATAATATGTTTTAAGGAGGTAACTTCCTGTTCAGTGGTCAATAGAAAACTAAGTGATAGAATCAATCCAATCATCAATTTCTGCATTAAGTGCTACCAGTGGCACTTTCAATAGTTGCTGAAGCAAAGAAATGAATGGATTATAAGAATTAAACTTTCTTCATGTGCCTAGAGGTGAACAAGTCATGAAAATGGAAGGCTCATTTGGTATGAGACTAGGAAGAAAGACAAAAAAAGAGTATTATTTCTAAATGGTTACTTGTACTTTTTTTTCTGTAAAGTGAGATTTGAGATACAGACATTTATCTTGAAGCTTACAGGGCAGAAGTATGACCCTAAACTGATGGTGTGAGTGTGGAATGAAACATGCTTGGTTGTTATTTAACCCAGATTCCTGAAAACTGTTTTCCTCTTCCATCATGAGTCTGATTCTTTAAAGAAAATAATTCCTATTCATAGCAGGTTCTTTCTCTGGTTCTTTTCTTGACCTTTTTGAATTGGAAGAAAGTCGTGGACTTCCCATTGAAATGGTAGGAACACTGTGTTAGGCCTTCAGCAAAGGAAAATTTTCTGACCTGATTTGCCCGTGTCATCCTACAAGGCTTTCTGCCATAAAAAGAGGCACTTCCACTGGTGCCACTTGTTTCTAGTCCTCTTGTGCTGTATTATGCCTCTTGAAATAACACTGATTGGGGGAGCAAAGTCATGGAAGTGAGCAGCATTCATGTGATAAGGCTGGTAATGACATTGGCGTGACTCAATGACAAAAGCAAAACAGCTCATATTTTAGTTTTAAACAAAAATAAGGTGTTCTTGCTGTCACTAAGAGAAGGCCAAATCCATTTTTTGGCTGGTTTTATGTAACCAAGTTTGGGGGGAATGTGTACATGTGTATTCTCACACACACACATATATATATATAAACATACACTTGCTTTGCTGCAGGTGCTGGCTGATGAGTAGAAGTAACAGAGGATCAATATATAGAAGTACTGGGAACCTACACACTGAACAAAATCAAAGTGTGCCAGGGCTTGGTTTGGTAGCAGTAGACTCAAGAAGGGAGGGTTCACTGCAGCCTGCAGCAGCATTTTTTAATCACTCTTTGTTTGGTTTTCATTATTTTTTTGTTGGAATACTTTGGAGCCAGGCCATTGCTGCTGTAAATCTTCAGATTTCCATTGAAGTCTCCAGAGGGGGACAGCGTTTTACATGCCTTGAATAGATGGCCTTCTGGGTGGAAACATTATTATGGTGTCTTTGGTCCTACATTGTTTTTAAATAATGGTGGTTTTGAAATGCCAGCTTTAATGGTTAAAACTTTAATGGTAGAACTCTTAAGGAAGTCTGGAAGCCAAACATTTTAAAGAACTGTGGAGAATGTGATGAAAAATATACAGCTGCATAATTGGGTTTTAAAGATAGATTGCAATCTGAGATACTTTTTTGCTCTCACCTTCTGTCCCTGGTAGGGTCCTAGTTGAACTTTCTGCCCTCACATTTCCCTTAGGAATGATACATTGTGCTTAACAGGCATTCAAAGTGGAATTTCAATTTTGTGAAATACTGGGAGTGTCCAAGACAAAGTCTTCTACAAGTACTGGGTTTTGGCAGGGGCACCAGAACCATCTGGCATGTGGATCTTTAAGGAGACACTTGAAAACTACGGATTTTTGAAAAGGGATGAGAAGACAGAGATTTATTACCAAATGTAGTCCATCATTTGGGTCTGAAAGTGAATGTGTCGTGCAAGATGACACTGAGTGTTGGCAGTGGTGTGAGGGACGTGCATTCCTGAAGTTTGTTCATTTTATGTGGACAAGTATCTGTATCACTTATCTACAGTTACAAAACTAGGTAGAAGAGACATCAAGGATTAAACAATGAGCACGCAGCATTTCATTTCTACAGATGATATTTTCAGCTCAAAACCAATATATTTTAGTGGGTTGTAGGATTGAAAAAGGTTAATCTGTTGCCATATTATGTCTCCTGTAAACACATGCTGCACTTGGATTTGCAGTATGCACAACTATTAGAATTTTTTTTTGAGTAGTACTTGATTTCCAATGTTGCTGGTGATTATAAAACCCAACCCCCACTTTATATACATGTCCTACTAAGCCTTTCCTTGGTTTGCATAATGAGAGGATCTGGAGCTCCCCATTGCAATCACTTCTGAGAACTCTGAACAGGGAGCGGCAACAAAAAGAGGAATTTTGAGATTTTACAGGAGACTCACTTGTCAATCCATAGCAGGTAAAAGTGAAAAATCCCTGTATCAAGTACTAGAAGTTTGTAGTGCCATTTGTATTGTTTCCTGTTTGTAAGGGAAACTGAACAGACCTTCTCATAAAGAGCTGTGTACACTTGCATGGCACATGCAATTTACAATCTATAGACTCAACTAGTTAATATGCCAGCTACTGTTTGGCTTTAGGCTCTGTTTGGCTTCCATTGCTACATTTGCCTGGAGTGTTTTGTTGTTGAGAAATTTGGGACTTTATTCCCTGAAGCAGGACAGGTTGCTGATGCCGAAGGTTTATTTGAGAAACAAGGAGTGTATAGCTGTTACACAGTGTGGTAACCTAAAATGCCTGAATGACTCAGTTTCAAAGCTAAGACTTGTGTTTCACAGCTGCCTTGTGTTTGCAGGTTTCTGCCCTTCTCATAGAAACTATACTCAGAAGTGTGCAATTGCAGATGAGTGACACATCAATCAAAATTTGTGCTTAGCTGGTTATTTATTATGGCACTTAATGTTACCAATTCCATCCCTTTCTCTCAGCCTGCTGTTCTCTGGCTCCGTTGCTCCTGCAAGCTCCACAGAGCAGGGCCGATCAGCTCGAGGTGCCTTATGTTAGGCCCACAGGAGTCCTGTACTGTAGGGGCTGGCAGCGAGAGCCAGCTGGCAAGGCCTGAGTCTGAACCATGGATCCCCCAGCACCTGCTTCATGTGTAGCTTGCCAGGAGGGAGGAGGGTTATGTAAATACCTGCTTCCAGAGTTGCCCAAATACACCACTTTAACACATACTTAAGATGTTTGCACAGGACGGGGCTGAGAATGTCTGCCCCAGCCCCTCCAGTCCCACTGGCTTTCCCTCCCACCATCACAACTGAAAGAAAAACAGTTGCTAAGAAGAAATTCTTTACTGAGGGTGGTGAGGCACTGGAAGAGGTTGCCCAGGCAAGCTGTGGGTGCCCCATCCCTGTGAGGGTTCAAGGCCATGTTGGATGGGACTCTGAGAAACCTGGCCTTGTGAAAGGCATCCTTGCCCATGATAAGAGAGTTGAAAGCAGATGATCTTTAAGGTCCCTTCCAACCATTATATGGTTCTATGATACAATGATTCTGTGATTCTGTGTGCTGTGCAGCAGCTTCTACCAAAATCACCTCACCCAGCATACCTGTGCCATGCTGCTAAAGCACTTTGCTGCTGCCCTTTCAGGCAGAGGAGGGAAACCTGAATTCCTGGGTGAGTGCTAAACAGTGTATGGCCTCAGAGGGGTACCATGACCCCTGCAAGGAGATGGAGTAGGTGCCTAAGGAAAGGCTGAGGATCTGGAATTCCACATAAGGTATCACCCCAGCATTACTATCAACTCAACAGTTGATGAGGTGTCTTGAGAGATTTTTTGGCATGTCTGAATGGTTCTTGTAGGGATCTTAACAGGATGGACAATGCAGACTACATTCTTAGGTATTCTAATTTTTGCCTTCAGTGTGCACTGGGGCAGGGTGTCTTAATTTGGGGCTGTGGATTTAGGCAAAGACACACTGCAGTGCTCAGCACCGCAGCAGCCAGGCCCTTTATTGAATCTGGCCTCACTGCAATAAGTGTGAGTAATGGTAAGAGAGGCATGAGAGCAGAATGACTGTACAGGGGGGAGAGCTGCTTTTGAGTTGCTAGAGTGAAAAACATATTTGTAAAGGGATAAAATTAGTGTTGGGTACAAGGATGCCATTTAATGAAACAAATGACTACGCTGCTCAGTGGCAGGAAAAAACGTGACACATCACAGATAACCAGCAGTCCCCCTTCCCTCTCTCAGGGTTGCTGCAGAGCAGATGGCACTTCTGGCTGCATTGGGCAGGCTGGGATGAGGAATGGATCCCAGTGCTGAGGCCTCCTGAGTGCTGAGACCACCAAGCCACAGGTTTCACTGTGGGGACGGTGAGTGACTGTCTTGGGTTCTCACCTGTGGGCTTGTAGTGAGAGGTGTTTTCCTCAGGTACCAAGAGAGCGGGGCAGGAGGGAGCGTGTGTGTGTGAGACATGGGAATGTGGTCTCACTGAGATGTGTGATTGCTTGTGAGGTACTTGTGGCAGCAATGTCACAGAAAAGCTTCATAATAAAAATTGAATGTTTCTTCTTATTGGGTGCTCTTTTGTCCCCTATTCATTGTGTTTTATTGTTCCTGTGCTATATTTTTGTTTCCTTTGTCTCCTTTTGATGTCATCCTCTGTATAGTTCTACATCCTTATGTTTTGTTCCTTATTGTTGCATTTTTTAGTCATGCAGGTCTCTATTCCTTTAGAATCCCTTCTATTTCCTAAAGACTTCTCTTTCGTCTCTCTTGAGATCTGCTGTACAGCTTGGCCACGATCCATATGATGGAGCAATGTAGCCAAGCTGTGGGTTGACTGAGGCTTGCATCACTGCCCTGACCCAGATTGCATCTGCAGTCATCTGGAACTGACTACATGCCTGAACTGATAAAGGAGGCTGTGGAAATACAGATCTCTGGGGCCTTGGCAAGGTATCCTCATATACATGTGTATGCATGTTGATGTGTGAGTACACTCAAAATGCCTGTCTGTTCCATCAACTCAGCTGAGTGCTCCTTTGGGATTTGCAGCAGCTTATGGCAAATGGGAACAGACCTGCAAAGCTGATGAGAATACTGGGATTAACCCTGGAAAGGGGGATATCCTGTTGCTCAGGAATGTGTGATGCCCATAAGCAAGAGATCCAAAACCCCTCACTTGACCTTAGTATAATTCTTTCCCTTCCAATGAGTCCCTTTCCCTGCCTGTGACTCATCTTCTTCTAAATGTAGACTGTAAGCCTCTCAGAGGACTGCCTTTCTCTCTGATCAGAATAGCATAAAAAATAGCAACACTGTTGAATAACCAGTATTATTTTTTTAACACAGAAAACTAGAGGACTGCCTCTCTGTGTCTGTGATTCTCTATCAAGGGGTCTATCAGTCCCCCTGAGAGAACAGTGGGACAGGGTCTGTCCTGACCCACAGCAAGAAGGTTGTTCAGACAAGAGGTCTCAGGAGCAGCACAGCTGCAGTGCAGTGGGCAGGAGATGTTATAATAAAAGATGGGTAGACTCTGACAAAGACCAACAAATCATTCGTAGCACCCACATACTTCCTTCCCTATTTCTGACCCACTTGTAGTTGGCAGCATCCCCTTGGTAACTGCAGTGCAGCTTACATGAATGTCCAGTAGGAAGTTGCCTGCTCCCTTCAGCAGGTTGCCCAACATTCATCTCCTTTCCTCCAGCCTCTACGTGCACTGTCCAGCTGTCCAGTCCACTCCCGTGCTCAACACTTGGTGACTCTGGTGACCATACTGTTACCTTCCAGCCTTTGCTTCAGCTCTTGTGTTGTCTTTGACTTGTAGCAGATCTCTCTTCTCTCTTCATAGTAGATCACTTTTCTACTTTATCTTTTTCCAGATGCTTGTGCCATATCCGCCTGTCCTCCGGAAGACAAAAGAGTGAGGATCAGCAGTGAGTCATTTATTCTGCAAAAACTGAACAGTCGAGAACTGCCTTGACAGCCAATAGAAGAAAATAGTGTGATGTAGCAAGCACATGTTCTTTCTAATAATCTACAATTGCACTGTGATCCCAATGAGGAGTGGCACTCAACCTCCCTCTCATTGCCTCTGTTTTTTTCTTTTGCTGTAACAATGGTTTCTTTCCAACACACAAGTGTTTATGCAAAAATGCCAGGATTCTCTATGCAGATTAAAATAGGTTTACAAGTTAAGGAAAGGCTGATATGGAACAAGAGGAAAATTATTCCACTATTTTGCACTGATTTGTAATTAAACTCCTGTCTTTGGAGGATGTTAGGTCATCTACACACTTGGTGAGGCCTATGAGGATTTTGCTTGTGTAATGACTGCAGGCATTAGCCCTAGCATATCACACTATTCTAAAATCGGTGTCCAGTAAACAATAGGTGGGTTCTCTTGGGAAAAATGCAGGAAGAAAACTTGGTGAGAGCTGGATCCTCACGAGTGATTGACAAAAAAAAGGGAAAAAAAATTAACTAATTTACCATGGGAATGGAAGGATGGATGCTTCCTGTTGTGGAACAGAACAAAATCTTGTGACATGTTGCCTCCCATTAGGTCTGATACAACTGCTTATGATAAAGATTTTAAAACTTAACTGTAAAGCTATAGGTCAGCCAATAAGACAGTGACTTGACTAATTTTTCATTGCAAAATGTGTGATAGTTTCATGCCTTTAACTGACATCAGTGCAGACAGTGTGTTGTTGAATCCAATGAAATTTGAATCCTGATATGAATTTAATTGTTTTCCACAAGCAGATTATGAACAGAAGCCTTTGATTTCTATTAATTATGTATTTTTGAGTGAAAAGCTATTTTGTGTATATATGTTTAATAACAGGAAATGTAACAAACATTTATTTTTATTAAACTAATAAAAAGGATAAACCTATCGCAGCAAATTTTCTTTTAATTTCTTTGGTCTTCTTTCCCTTAGCATAGATGAAAGGTCGTAAAGCGCAGCCTCAGGTATCTCAGGATGCACAGTTCTTTGCATCAGGTAGTTGATGTCATACAAATGCATCTTGTTTCTAAATTTTGAGGCGGCAGTAGTGCTTGTAACTGCACTCACACGGCACCATGGTCAGGTTGTGGCCTCAAGGTGCAACGCTCAGGGTATTGCTTACCTGTTACAATTAAGGTGGCACCTTACGTGAGCTCTTTCCAAACTCTGAAGCAGGCAAAGGTTAGGAAGTGTGGAAAGGGACGAGGAAAGAGAAATTGTAGAGCACTTGTAAATCCATTCAGTTTGCAATAAGCCGTCTGCAAAGGGAAGCCAGGCCTGAGGCGTGCCAGGATTTGGCAGATCAGGCTCCTGGAGGCTGCATCTGCCATCGGCATGGTGTGTGGCAAGTAACGCAAGGGAGTGGATGAGGGAAGCATGGCTGCAGCCTGGCAGCTGGCACAGCTTGGAGATCTTCAGTGGTGGCTGGATTTGGGGATGACCTATTTGCCAGTCCAGGAGAGAAAGGAAAGGCAACATTAAGACTACCCCTTATGCTACACGTTTTTAACAACTCAGATGGATATGGATCTCCAAAAAACCTCATCCAGAGAAGGTTTCTTACTGCTTGAACTAAGGTCATTGTCAAATAAATGGTATAAAAGGCTTGTTTGCTAGAAAAAAGTTGGCACTGAAAGTTGCAAGAGGCTCCCTTTAAAAACATCAATCACCTCCACCTCAGCTGGTCTTCTCTGACATTTTAATTGACCCTCACCTTACACCAAATTGCCACTGATTTTCTGTGCTCCTCAGCCACTCCTGCCGTTTCAGCCTGTTGTGGCAATACATCTCAAGCATGAGCTAATTCGGGGCTTCAGCCTCCCACAGCCTGCGCTGCCCCACCGCCTCTGCGCTCCAGGCTCCCTCCTGCGAGGGAGGGAAAAACCCGGGCTCATGTGTGAGCATGGCCCTAGCAGGTGGCTGGAGGTGGGACAGAAGCAGCGGAGCTTTGTGCCCTTCACCACCATGGAAGGAGCCACCGACGGGGTGCGTGTGCGTGTTATTTCAGAGGTGTCTCCTACACTCCTCCCAAGCCCAGGCGTTCCTAACCCATCGTGTGTGGGGCTCTGGGAGAGAGCCCGTGTCAGACGGGCAGGTGAAGGGCGAGGGGCCGGGCAAGTCCAGCCATGGCACAACAAGTGGTCAGCTCAGGGGAAATATTTCAGGAAGCCCCCGTTGACCCTGGATCTTGTCGGGGAAGGCAGATCGAGGCTGGTCAGACGGGAGAGCGCTGCCAGCCCCGAGGTGCGTGAGGTGCAGGGGCAGCCGGGCTGTGGTGTCCAGCCCCGCTTTCCCCGGGATGGACTTTCCCCGCTGCGGGTTCCCTGTGCCCAGGGGTCCCTGCGGTCCCGTGCCGTGCCGTGCCGTGGCGATCGCGGCGCGGGTCCGTGGGCGAGCGCAGTGCGGGGCTGGGGGGAGGGGAACCGAGGGACATATTCGAGTGCGAGGCGGAGCCTGAGCATTTTATGAATGGGCTCATATGACGTCAGTGGGGGCGGGAGCAGAGGCCCCGTCTCCCACCAATCCTGCGAGGTTTCTGGGCGGTGGAACCAATCGAAGTGCGGCGGCCGGGTGACGGCCATCCCCGCCGGCCAATAGCGGCAAGAGAGCGGTGCCGACCACGTGGGGCGCAGGCCGCAAGTAGTACGGGGGCGTGTGGCCGCTCGCTGCCTGCCCCCCCCTTCCCGGCGCGGCGGGGCCGGGCGGCCCCAGGGCGGGCGGACCCGGCCGCGTTGCCGGGTTACCGGGTGGCTGAGCGGCCCCTCCGCCAATCGCGGCAGGGCGGGGGCGGGCGCCGTGACGGCTGCGGGGCGGCGGTGGCCGGGAGGGCTCAGTCCGGCCGCGGCAGCCTCCGCAGCAT
>VWZW01000551.1:596540-650848 GCA_013397115.1 Edolisoma coerulescens | reverse complement strand
AGCGGGAGCCGGGACCGCGCGGCCCCCGCCCCGCACCGGGAGCAGCGGCGCTGTCCCGCGGGCGAACGGCGGCAGCCGCGGCTGCCCCGGCAGAAGCGCCGCGCTGAAGGGCGAGGGAAAAGCCCTGCCGAGAGCGGCGGGGGGGGGGCGGAGGGGGGGGGGGACGNGCCTGCTCCGGCAGCTCGGCCCCTCCTCGGTCCCGGGCCGCGCTCAGGAAGGGGCTGAAGCAGGAGTGGCCCCCCCTGTGGAGGGGGTGACAGTGGCAGTGGCCGGGAGGGGGTGGCGACAGCATTTAGCTGGCATCCCAGAAATACAGGAGCGCTGTGGAACTACAGCAGAGGCTGTTAGCAGGGTGTTTTCAGTGCTACGGTGCTCTAACTTTTCTCAGTACTTCGACTCCTGGGCACAGGAGCCACGCTGGGGAAAAACGATTTCTTTCGAGTCTGCCACTGCCACTGTGGCCTTTAAGTAATGATGAGGGCTTCTCTGCCGGTGTAACAGATCAGGCCAAGGGAATTTTCAAATCCGTTCTTGCCAAAGTCAGTGAGAAGGGCAAGTCCTGCGCCTGATTGGGAATTGATAAAGTGGGCCATAAAAATAATTGTAAAGTGTAAGAGGTGTGAGTTTAAGATGAGATGATAGTTTAAAAGGCTGCAAAAGGTACTTCCTTCTCTCAAGGGGAGTAGGAGGACATCGAGTGCTCAGCTGCTGCAGCTGCTTCCAGGTGTCAGACCTGTAGGTAGAGCAGTCCTGCAACAAGCTGGTCGATTGCTGGGCTTTTGACTGTGCTCCCCCAAAACCTCTGCTGCAGCCAGCACAGAACCTGTTTGTGAACATATGGCTGGGTAGTTGAACGTCTGCTTGTGTGAGACACCAGTAAACCAGCACTGCTACCGGCAGCATACATAATGGCAGAGCATGTCCTGAGTCCTGTGTACACAGGCTTGAAATGGGGCAGCCGTGCCTTGGACCAGTTACAGCTTTACATACAAATGACCAAGGCCCAGGTCTCCCTTTCAGCTGGAGAAGTGTTATGCCTGCTAAAGATACGGTTGCCGCAGGACACCCAAACCCTCTTTGACTTTCTAATGTTGGTTTTGAATATATTACTGCATTATCAGTTGCCTGCTGACTTGTGGTGCATCACAGAAGTCTTAGTGGCCGCTTGAGCTTGTTTTGCATTGTCTCAAACATGGAAGTTTGCAGTGCTTGAACCAAATGCCATCTTATCAGCTGGAACCCCAAACTGTGGACAGCAGATCTTCCCACAGTCACATCCTCAAACATCCAGAGAACTGCAGTGCAAATGTCCTCTGTCACTGTTTTGTACAAGCGCAGGCAGCAGCAGGCCACTGTGTGTGGCCAGTGGCTGTGTTCACAGGAATTGTTCGTTCTCTGCCATGGTTGTGATCTTCAAGGCAAGGAGGAAGAGGAGCATTGGCAGCACAGCTAAATTCCCTGTTTATTGCTCTGCTCTAAAGTGGGAGCACTGCTGCAGTGTCAAGGAGAATGGAGAAATAGGGTGATGGTGCCTGCTGTCACTGTAGGAAGACATGTGGCCATCATGGGTTAGCTGTTGTGTGTCCTCTGTGTGCAGCTGATGCAGGTGAGATGCTGCTTTATTGGGGCAGCTGCTGTAGTCTCCAGCTGAAATGAGGAGAGGTTGTCTTAGTCTGAATAAGCACTGGGGTGGTTTGTCCTGAAGTACATTGTGGCTGGGCAGGCTCTCTGTTTTCTCTCGTGGAAAGAAGGATGGAGGCACAGCTGCAGATACGTTGGGTCACCTTGAGAATTAGCAAATTACTAAGTCATACTGTAGGAAGAAGTGCATTTCTTCTTTTTCTGGTATTTCAAAAACCTGTGGTTTTGATACAAATTGGCTGTTGTAGTTACTGTGTCAGCGTATTCTTTCTAGTGCGCAAATAGAAAGCAACTTTACAAAAACGCTAGAACACAAGTCCTTTTGGAAGGACTTCTTACTGCCCTTTAACTCTTCTGCATGTCTGGAATTGTGTTGCAAATTCTTTCCTTGTTTTCTCAGAGGTTTTTTTGGATGCATATATGCAATTGCTTCTGTCCATGCTCTGTCTAATTTGCTGGTGTTTAGAAGGAGGGGACATTAGGAGGAGCAACAACTATCTGAACTGGTAATGTACTCTGGGAAAATTAGGTTTGTACTACTTGAAATAGCATGTCTTTTGACAAAAAGTTAGTTTGTCTACAGTCACAATTGTGTGAAGGTCCGTATGCAGCTTTTCTGGTTTTCTCTCCATATAACTTGCATCTGGCTTGGGTTTTGGCTACTATACAGTGAAGTACAGTGTGGAAGTCTCAATGTGAGATTTCTGGGCGCATCTTGAGAGAGTGTACAGTGAAAACTCCTGGGATGAATGTTCTACCTTTAATGTGCCTCATAAGTTGGTAAAAGAAGATAAGAATAACAGCTCCTGTGATTGAAAAACAATGTAGCTAAATAAACCACAGACTCCAGAGGACCAGAGTGCCAAGGAGTCATTCTGAATTCACCAAGAATACAGCAAAGATATGGCTGTTCCCCTGCCTTCCTCTAGGCAGACAGATCTGTTGGTAGTGCTGATTGTTGTGATCCGTAGTGGTATTTCCTTAGGTTGGATGAGAATCCTATTCTTCTCCCATTGATGGTAGTGGCAGGCAGCCACCTTGCTTCTCTGCCATTGAAAATTGGGTGAATTCTGGAGTACAGAGTGTCTGGAGCAGGGAACTGTCTGCTGCTGTTACAGCTCCCATTTGGAGAGTTGCCGTGTCTCCTATTTCAGGAAGCCGCCTCTTTTTCTGGAAAACATGAAATCGCTTTTCTGCTCCTTCCCTTCAGAAACTTGGCGAAATGAATTCAAAATCCTATGGTAATTTAGACTGGGAGGGACCTCAGGCGGCAGTAGTCCAACCTCCTGTTTGGAGCAGGGTCAGCTGTGTGATCAGACCAATTCAGTATATGCAGATAATCAACTCTGGATATTCAAAACATACTGTCAGTGCAAGCTGGATTCATCTGGTGTTCTAAAGCATCTCACATCTTGGTTGTGTCAGTACTTGGTTGTGTGGATACTTAATATTTTTATTTCTTTTTTTCCTGTCTCAACATTGCAAATATTTTGATGGTAAATGTGTTTTTTTTCCCCAATTTGCTGTAGCTGAAGCAATGTGTTAATTGGAAACAAAGTTTGTTTTGGTTGTGTGATTGGCCATATGACACTTGAAGAAAAGTCCTGCTTTCTTTCAAGCTTCACAGTGGCTTAGAAAAGCATCCACTTCTTCCCCTGGTGCCTTTGATAGAGTCATGGTTGAATAATCGTACATTTAGCGGTTACAAGATGTCTGATAGTGGTAGTGCTTTCTCATGTGGTGAATACAGCTGTACAGTTGTATTTGGGCCAACAAATGTTTGTGAAGATGAGCTTGCCTTAATTAAGCTTCTTGGAGTTTATTCACTAACATGCAAAATTAACTAAATGTGGGCAATTTGCTCTAGATTTCTTAAAAAAGAATTTGTGAGAGGTCGTTAATCAGGATGGTGCTCTCAACTGCCTCTAACTTTCTGTTATTTGATTTTAGACAAAACCCCCGTATTCAGTCTTAAACCATTCTTTTCCTGTGTAAATATTTAACAAAAACTTCTTTGAGCAAAGCTGGGTGACCCCCTCTGCCTTCTTATCAGCTTCTTTTACTTCACAAAGGCTACGCGTAGTCCAGCACCTAAAAATAGCAACTTGTGTACCAGGGCCACTGAGGGAGGCATGAAAAATGTATGTAACTGAGTACATGAGCAGTGGAGTAGATACTTACTTGTCTGTGCAGTCAGGTCTTTTAAAAACTAAGAATATGGGGGCAATTCCCAGACTCTTGTTGACTAGTAAGTTGCGATAATAGCAAGCTCTGTAAATCAGACCTTATCAATAATATTATTAAATTATTAAGATGTGATGCTTACGTCAAGAGGAAGAAGTGACTAGCTGGATTTTGTGCTTGTAAATGGTTTGAGTTAGATTCCATCTGTAAGATTATGCTTTCTGCAGTCCCTAGAAACGCTGTCTTATGAAATAGACCCTGATCCTTATAAAGTTCTTGGGATATCCTAAATGAAATAAGTCAGATGGTAAATTATCTTAGTTACAATTTAAGAACTCTGTACAAAGGACATTCACTTTGCTGCTGACCAGGTGCTAACTTGTTGATGACTTCGAGCAGCTTTCACCAGTGGGGTTGTTTTTCAAACTCCTTAGCATCGGGTGAAATAGTTGTTACCTTAAAGCTTCTTAGTTTTCTGCAAGCAAGTTTCAATCCCTGTTGCACAAACGAGTGCAGTCTTGCTTTGCAGGTGTTTCACAATGTGCAGTGATAGATAGCTGACAGACCATGTCACAATTCACTGTTGCAGGTTTAAACAGCCACCCTGGAGCAGTGCGTGGTGAGGGTGCAGTTAGCAGGGAGATGGAGGGCAAGGGAGTTTCAACCTCTCTGAGCGTTGCTCTCCCTGCAGGATGCGAGAGGAGAGGCTCTGCCCAGCTCCCTGTTTTCCCTGCACACGAGTGCTTGGCTGGTGTGTGCAGAGCTTTGGGGGGGGCTTTTGGTTGTCTCTCGTTCTTTAGCTGAATCACTTAATTTAGGGATTTGTCATCTTCAGCACTTCAGATCTGTGGTGAAGGTTTTCTGGCCTTGTTCTCAATTCTGGACGCTACCCTTGTATGAAATAAAGCATGGCGCTTGTTAACCTGAAAAGTAGTATCAAGAAAAAGTGAAAATATGCCAGCTTGTTTGTAAACTAACTTGTGATGGTGACAGCTCAAATGAAATGTGCAGCCTGAACTCAGAGCATGTTTTGTTTTCTTGTATGGCTATTTGCAAAGTGCTTCTGAAAGGTTACTGCACTGAGGAGTGGCTCAGAGAACAGTCTGATTCAAGTGTCCTAATCCTGTCTATACTTCCCAGGGGTGCTGTACTCCAGCATGTATGGCTTTGTCTTTTCCTATTTGCCATGTAATGTTTCCAAGCATCCATCCTAAATTTTCTCTAGAAAAAAAAAATAGCTTTCTGCCTTTAGTCATCAGTCCTACTCATAGCTTGTAATTTAGAAGACTTTGTCAGTGTATCCCTCCAGCCTGTGCTTTGTTGGACTAAGCAAACAATGCTCTTCCAGAGCAGCCCAGGAGAAGTGGGATCTCTGACCCTGTTTCTCTAGACTTGGCAGCTTGCACTGTGTGGTGCTTGAAGGGGCTCTAACTCCTTCAGAGATCTTGCAGCTCTTGGTGAGTCAGGGAGGCTCTCTAGTATTTTTAACATAGGCTACTGCTATTAACATACCCTAAAATCAGTTCTGCTTCCTGGACAGTATAAAGGGATGAACCATACTCTGCTGTTTTCTACAATTTTTCTCTCTTTCTGGTGCTTGATTACTTCTTTCAGGTATTTTCATTTGCACACGATGTTACTGACTGTTTAAACCTCTCCTTAGTAGGATCGCTCAACACTTACTGCATTAAGTGGTCCTTCTTGCACTCTGGTCAGAAGAGTAGAGGGAGAGCAACTGCTCAGAGCCCAGCTGTCCAGAGTCCCAGTTCTGCTGTGTCTTTGCTGAGGGACTTCAGCCCTTCCCTTCTGGCTCGTGCCAGCACACCAAATGTGTGTGTGTGGGCATGATCAGCCTCTGCATCAACCAAGCTCATAATCTACAGCTCTGCAGTTTGATTCAGAATAGGAGCAGACTTTGCCATGTTTAGCTGCAGGAGCAGAGACATGTATGTGGAGGAGGGTTAAATGCTGTAGTATGCTTTCTCCACCTGCAAAAAACCCCAAAAAACCAATGGTGAGCTAATGGTGAGTGGAGGACAGATGTTTGCATTAAGGTGAAAAGAATACCCATCTCTGATAAACAGCCTGAGAGGGAAATGCTTGACAGTTTATTAACTTGGGGATGTATAGCTGTGTTATTTTAAGCTAGCTCATTCTCCCAATCTTCTGTGTGTTTTAAAGTAGGAATATTTGTAATGGAAACTGGTTACTTAAAACTAGAGAATTTATACAAGGATATAATCTAAAATAGTATCTTGCTCCAGTTTCTTTGTTTTGCTCTTTTGGCCAGTGTACTTCCCTCCCTCTGGGAAGATTACCTATGAGGTGCCCTGGTGACAGCAAGGAAAGGCATTGTGTAGAAGTGGTGAGCACACAAGTGTCTTCAGCAAGGAAGTCCCCGCTGGAATTGTGCTGGGTGTTAGTGCCAGCTGGGGAAATGTACTCCTGTGCAAGGAACAAGTAAGCTGGCAGGAGGCCCTGAGGGTCTGAGGGCAGAGATGAGAGTGTTCTTTGGGAAAACTGCAGTAGTTCTCCACCTGGGAATTGTTTTTTGGTAGGTGAGTGAAACACGTTGTTCTTGGTCTTGTGAATGTATTCATTCCTAGTCTGTAGGGTGAGGATGACCATCTCTGCTGTGGAAGGGGTAACAGTAAGAAAGTATCTTTCCCGAATATTCTAACAGAAATGCCAAATGTGATTCTTCAGGCCTGTTTATGAACACAAATGTGGGATGAACACTGTAACTAGTAGGTAAAGCATCCATGTGTTGGGCTTGCATGATTTAATCACTTGCCTAAGTTGCTGCTTCTAGCTTCAGGTGACTTCTGGTGCTCACTTACTGATAAGTTTTAGGAAACCTGGGTTCTTGGAGAAAAGCAAAAGATTTTTCAGATGGAGTACATTAATATCTAGAAATGCTAGAATTAGGGCAATTCAGGTTCCTTCCCCTGTAGTACATTTAATTGCACAAAAGAATTCTACCTTAAAGCTGCTATTTTTTGACTCCTGATTTAACCTTAAAATAATATATTGTTTTCCAAATCTATGCAAGTTCCCAGATTCCTGGAATTAAAGTCTAGAGCAGTGCAGTCACCCACTGGGTGAGTCATTAGCAGTGCTGAAATCCTGTTCCACAATATAAGTGTCTCCAGCTAACACAGGAAGAGAGCTATATGCAAAATTTCCTACTGAGCTTCTAATTCACTCCATTGCCCTCAGCAGCAGATGGTGACACCTAAAAGCCTGGGGTTTAGTTGTAGGTTTTGAAAGAAACCTCTTGTTTAGCAGTTCTTAAAACTGGAGTTGAGATGTCCAGAAGCTGAGCCTCAGGGGAAATAGTGCCTGTCCCATTGTTTCTTGTACTTTTTTTCCTATTTTTGTTATCCTCCCTTCTTCTTTCTCTCCTGGAGGGTTCTCCTGTGTTTCTCTCATGATTCAGTTGCTTGTCAATTGTGGGAGACAGCGGGGTGGCTCAGGTTCAGTCATGGTCTGTGTGTGTGCAGAACTTACTGGCTGACTGTACAGATTTGGTTTTGGTTGCATGTTTTGGTATTTTTTGTTTTTTACACCTCCCTTCTATTTTTTCCTCTTCAACAATTATGAGCCACATGTTCTAAAGGGGTGTATTCCATCAGTCATGCCAGAGGGACAGCTGTGTCTCCACTTCTTGAAGAGCTCTATATTTACTGCATGAGGAGGAGCAGTTGAAGAGCTCAGCTCTAGGGTTGTTAATCACCACCATTTTTCCAAAGCATTTTCATGTATGTTAGAAGACTGCCACAGAAGCAGAAAGGGAGAAAAGCTGTAGTGAGAGAAGGGGAATGAGGGGTGATAAGCTCAATGGGACAAAGGTTTTTGTTGCTGAGGGGAGGAAACCGTTGTGCAGACTACAGAATCTGGTCTCCTTATAAGGTCCCTAGTCCCTGCTTTCAGATGGAGAGGTTTGCAGATGTGTGGGAGGATACATATAGGTATGGAAAGCAGAAGGCAGAGGACTGTCTCTAATTCTGCAGCTGCTGCTACCCAACCAACACTTGCTTATGCTTGCATGCTGCTCTTCTCCATACTCCACCACTGCATCCTTCTTCCAACAAGTCCCACTTTCACATTCCTTGTCTGTGATTGGCTGATCTGTTTCTCCAAAACTCTTCCATTGTTCTGAAGTCTCTGGCAGACCTGTTTACCATAGGCTTCTGCCCCTTTACTCCCTTCCCTTCTTATCCTGCCAGCAAAGGTGCTTAATCTATAAACTTGTTATTTTCTATTATTTTGCATAAATATTTTTTTCTTGGAAGAGGCGTATATGCCCAGTATTCCTGCTGTCTCAGTCTCATCTGCCAAAGAGCTCTCCATCCCCAGAGTGTGCATTCAGCATGGCTCACGAGTCAGATCTCTAACAGGAGAGAGAAGCAGCAAGGGTAGGGCAGTAAAAGGTCATTGCACTGCTGGAAGAAGCTGCTACCCTGTCAGTAGTTGAACAAGGGATTAGAGTTAGGATGTCTTGTGGTTTGTTCCTGCCCTCAGTTGTCCTACTTGTCCAACCCAGCATTTGTGTGGCATGGCAGAAAGGGGTGTGTACTCTGTCAACTTACAGGTGTGCTTAAAGGCAAGTTACCTGTCCTGATACAAACTCTTTACCTCAGTCTTTTTGTCCTGGTAGACCCAGATCTATGACAAAACTTCTGGGGCTCTGCAACTTTTGTGTTGGTTCCTCGATTTTGATCTAGAACACTGCATTTGGTAGACTGATTCTTTACCTTGGGTGTTCACTCTAACCTCCAGACCCTTGTTCATGTTTCTTTGCACTGGAATCAGTTTGCTGACACTCTCACATGGTGTCAGTTTATAAATGAGATGCCTTCGGTCCCAAGAGTGGGTGTGTGTTTCTACATCAGGGCTTTCTGATGTAAAAGTTTGGTGTGGAGAGAGAAGGTAGATGGAGAGCTCTTGTCTTGCATTTTTCCTCCTTATGCTGGCACTGATGTTGGTCTGGTTAAGGAGTGTGCCCTGCAGAAAATAGGTCACTTGGAGCTATTTCTGCTCCATAGGCTGCTTTGGTCATATGAATTCCAATGGTGGTGCAACAGAAGGGAAACTTGGCAGTATTATGGAACTGTATGTTGAAGATACAGTTGAGCCCAGTGGTCAGCTTGAGTTGCTCCAAGACCAGGCTACTGCCAAAAGAATTGCTGCTGCTGTGGTCGCTGGCTGGGAGCTCTCGCTGCTTGCCTTGGGTTGCCCCCCTCAAAGTGTGGTGGTGGTGTTGGGTGAGCTCTGCTTGTGTGGCTGACCTCTGACTCTGCGAGGAAGACTCAACCAAGGAAGAATCTGCTGGGTCAGCTTCCTGAGATGCCTGAAAAGCAACTGGCGAACAGATGCTGAGGAAGCAGGTAGGCATGGATGGTTGGGTGACATCCTGCAGCTAAGCTGGCTGAAACTGAGCCTAAAACTGCAGGAGGAGCCTGTTGTCAGTTCTGTTGCTTGGCTCCATCTTGATGGGCTGTTCCAAAGTCTTGTTTTGTTTGGTTCTTTGTGGGTCAAGATGGGTGGCATGTACCTCTTGTGTGTTTGAGAGGATTGTTTATGAGTCGCAGAGTATGATTTTTGAAGTCCCTGCTAATGGGTTTTAACTAGCTCCTTTCCTTTTCAAAGACTAGGATAATGGTGTTGTATTGGTTTGATAGCTAGGGTAGTAATTTTAAGAAATAAACCTCTTTGTAATTCCTTCTACAGTAGTTTATAGTATTCTGTTCTTCCTATGACCTTGTCCTTGGGAACAGACTGGTTTTGCTTGGCTGTGTTTCAAACTCTTACTCTGGTAACCAAATTCTTGATGTTTTACAGTGTTTGAAAATGGTGGGGTGGGAATCTGTTCATCTGAAAGTCTTTGTAAGCCAAGAAATTTCAGTAAAATGAAAGAGGTGGATTTTCAACCTGCCAGCTGTGCAGAATTTTGGTAACATCTCATCCCAGCTGGATTTGCCACTTAGTTGCTGTTGTTGGTTGTGCTTAAATCAAAGTGTAGAATTTCCAATGTAAAACATTGCCTTGGCAACATTTGAAAATAATGCATTTGTTCAGAAAAATGTTAGTGTGATGTTCCAGCATAGATTAGCTTGTTTCAGTCACTGTTAGTAAGCTTTGGATTGAAACTGTGTTTCTTGTGCACTAACCTAGAATTTGTCTCCTCAAACTGACTTTCAGCACAAATTCTTTACAAAGTGAGGAAGCGGATCTTTTTTCATAAATGCATATTGCTTTAAAATAGCCTTTACTGTAGAAGTTGGTTTATATTTTCATGTTAAAGCCTTACTTTGGGGGGAATTAGTACTATGGGATGCATGTAAGCAAGGGATGCTGATCAAAACTTTTAATGCCCAGTGTGGTACTATATGCACATATTCTTACCAGCTGTGGATTTTCTGCAGTCTGAAGTTTGTCTTTATTCCTAAATCCTGGAGCAGTGATCATGTTCCTATAAAGCTTTTTTTTTTCTTTTCTCTTCCTTAAGGTGTCTTAGTTCCTTCGATGCAAGCTACTTTCTCTAGCCACAGTGGCCATTTTCAGCAGGAATGATGCACCTAAATTGAGTGCTGTGACAGTTTGCATGTGCAATGGGCTGCTCGGCCTCTAACCAGACTGTGCTGTGCCTCAGCTGGCCTGTGTTTGTCCTGTGCATGTGTCCTGGTCCTTGTGGGACAGCAGTGTTTTGGTGAGGTGGCACTGGCTGTCTAAACCTGTTGTAAGAAAGGTTTACAGGACCTGAAGGAGAGCAGCAGAGATGCTGGCACAGGTTCCATTGACGGGGGGGAGCTTTGTGCAATTTTGACGGATCTTTTGGGAGAGAGGCTAGAAGGACCTATGGATAATAAAGCTGTTTTGTCAGTCTGGTTCTGATCAGTGGACTAAAGGTACCAAGATCAGTCTATGCAGATGTGGCAAGAAGAACCTCCATTGCTCTTCCTAGTGTCTGACTTCTAAAGGAGGGTTTTCTCTTGGACCAGAGAGAGAAGTTCAGTAACTGGCCCCCGGTCCCACTCAGAGAGGAGCCGGGAGAGCACTAGTGAATCTTTTCTGCTGTGGAACATATAAAGTTTTCTAAATCAAAGAGTTCTTGAGAAGCTGGGATAGGAGGGCTGCATGAATGGGATGTCAAAAAAGGTAGGAAAACAGCAAGTAGAAGAGAGATGGGGCAGGAGGTACCTGAAGTCAATCAGGGAGCCAGAGCAGTGCAACCTAGTGTGCATGCTGCTTTCCAGAGCATCCTGGCAATTGGTGCAGTCTGTACTCCCTTTATAGCATTGCATCTGTGGATAGGGGATGTTGCTGAAAATTCCTCTGAACTACCCTTTTTATTGCCATGGCTGCTGGTCTGCTTGCTTGGGACAAGCTGAAGAGTCTTGTCACCATTTGCCTGAGTGGACTCTGTGAATGAAAAGGGCATTGGAGAGATTGCAGTGAAGACCCTGGAAGGAGATTGTGGTGGATCTTGACAGGGGAGTGCTGCATTCATGGTATTACTCTCCATAGAAGTCTCCACTTTGTCAGGGACAAGGTGAATAGTTCTGCGTCTGTGCCAGTGTTTCCTGATGGAGCCGCGGCTCAGTGGGACCTGAAATCCATGTGTGGTGCGGGCTGGCCTGGAGTCCGTCCCTCTGCCGGGCGTGTGTGCCCTGCTGCCTTGTGCTTGGGACAGGAGCACGCAGGGCTGCTGGCCACGAGCTGAGGGCGACTCCTCTGCTGTGGGGTGGATCCTGTGTGAAGGCCGGCTGCGGAGACCCGTGGGGCAGGCGGCAGCGACGGGTGCGGGGAATGCCCTCGGCTGGGCCTCAGCTCAGCTTGGCCCGGGCTGGGCGCGCTGGTGGCTCCGCGCTGGTCCTGTTGGAAGCCAGGCGCTCGGGCAGTGCCGGCTGCTGGCCGGGAGCGGGGGTCCAGCGCCCCGAGATCATCGTGCGCGCTCAGTGTGAGGGGGCTGATCGCACCGTGCGCCGTGGCGCGGGCGTGCTGGGATCAGTGTCCGNCGGCCCGCGCGGCACGCCGGAGGTGCGGGCTCTCGGGGCCGCCCCGCCGCCCTCCCAGCGGGACCGGCCCCGCTCCCCGCTGCCTCCGGTGGGCGGCGGGGGAAGCCCGCCCCGCTCCCGGGGGATCCGCTGCCCGCGGGGGAAGGCCGTCCCCGCCAAGGGTTAATGCCGCCTCACCTCAGCCGCCCCGGCCGCGGCGGGAGGGGGCGGAGGAGGAGGAGTGGTGCCGTCACTGCGGCGGCTCCCGCGCCGTTACCTAACCGGTGACATAACGCGCTCCCTCCGCTCCGCTTAAGAAGCGCCTGGGGCCATCACGGGGGCCGGCTCGCAGACCCCGCGGGGCGGTGGTGGGGCCAGCCGGGAGCGCATGGCTTCCTCCGCCCGCGTTCCCGCTCTTCCCGGGGCGCCCTGGCTTCCCGCCCCGAGGGGCGGCGGGGGAGCGCTCCCCGTGTCCTCCTCCTGAAGTCTCCCGATTGGGCGGGGAATCGGCGGGGCCGCCGTTCACGGCCGCTCCGTGGGAGCCGCCATCCCGGGGCCGGGGATGCGCGGCCGCCTCGCGTGACAGGGACACTGCCAGGGACACTGGCTAGTCCACGTGCGGCCGGGGGGGCCAGGGCAGCCTGCGCCAGCCCATGCAATGCCCGCAGGCGCTTCCTCTGCCTCCCTGCTCTGCCAGGGAGAAGAAAGTGCATCGAATCAATCGTAGCTGAAACATTTAAGGAGGCTTGATGGGAGCCTCGTTTCCATAGGAAAATCTGGGGACTTTTCCACCGGGGGAAATACTGCAAGTTTTCAAGGACTTGGAGTGAAATATAGAAGGCATCGGTGGGCGTTTCTTTATTTAGTAACGGGAAAGCAAAGGCAGTGTTGCCCGAGTTCTTCCTTAAATCTTTGAGGCGAACACCTATTGCAAAACAGTGCCGATACAAATAAAACAGTCAAGGATTTCTCGAGCGCTTTAACGTAAGAGTCTCCCTAATGCTTGATGGTAATTTATCGAGGGCATTTCTCATGAGACAACTATTGCCTTCTAAGTTGATTAACTTGGGCGTGTTAACATTATTCACTTCGTCTTCCCCTCCCTCCCCCCACGATGGATAGAAATATTTAATTAATGCGAATGTAATTAAGAGCGTGGGATGGAAGGGACCTCTGTGGAGCAATAGTTACCAAATATGCTCATTTTAGCTAACACTGTATATATATTTTAGGGTCAAAAAATACAGAGTGGTGTTCAGATTTGCTCGGTTTCCAGCACTGCACGGTCGCCGTTCAGCGCTGCGCGACCCCCTGTTTTATGAATGGTGGGTTGTGCTCGGTTGAGCAGCCGGGTGCGCTCGCCGCCGCCGCGCCGGCCGCGGGCAGAGGGCGCTGCTGGGAGCGCTCGGTGCGGCCGGAGGCGCGTCCTGCTCGGGAAGGCGCGGCCCGGGCTGGGCTCCATAGCGGCTCCGCGGCTGCGGTGCACGAAAGCGACATGATCGGGTCGCTTCCAGATTAAACAAAATTGCCCTTCTGTGTCTCCTTCCAGTGCAAAGGCTAGAATGCAAAACGTGGTCTTGAGAAACAACATACTGCGGAGTACCTCACACTTGTAGGCAGGGTATCTTTTGAAGATAAGTTTAATGGCTTTTCAACAACTTTAATTTCTGGGGGTTGTTGTTGTTGTTTGTCTGAACCATCTATTTGAGTGTATTGTTTCTCATCATAATTAGGTAACTTTCAAAGATAGTAGAAATTTAAATTCTTCTAGTGGTACTTCTCTTCATTTTTAAGGCTTGCCTTTATAGGATCTCGACAGGTGAGTGAAGGTTTGCCAGCTATGGCATCTTTTATCTGTGCTTGTCTTTGCGTCTTTTTAACAAAACATTATCTACTAAATATACCCCTGAAGCCATCTTTGCCTCTAACAAGCCATGAGAAACTATTTCCAGTACATCTGAGAGGGCTCCACTTTTTAACAGAAATAAAGGTGTTATTCTGTGTTAGGGATTATAAAAGGTTTAGAGCCATTCCTAGCATAGCATAAACATTCTCGTTAGCTTCTTGTGGGTCTTGGTGTACGTGCAGTCATGCTTGAACCTGTGAAAGGTTCAAACACCCAAGGGGTGTTTTCCTCTCTCCCCAAAAGAGCTACTTTAGCAGTTGGTTCAAATAAGATTGCACAGGTTCTTCATTCCAAAGTAGCAAGGGAGAAGGAAGGAAGAAAGGGTCAAATTTGATGTTGGTTTGTGTCTTGGATAGCAACAGGCAGCTTAAATGGTCCAGTCCACCGTTTTTTGTCCTTGGGAACTGATGATTTGGGTGACCTGAAATTTTGGATGTTTCCAGTCGTGAGAACAGAAGCATAACATTCTACTAGAAGATCCAATATTGTCTCTAAACAAGATGATGTTGGTTCTTGCTTAATGTGAACTACTTTGCTAATTAGCTCAGGTGGCTTCTTATTCTAAACCCTTCCATTTTATTATCCATTTTAAGTGCTGGAGACTTTGACCTCTGGTGGTCACATTAGTTTCAGTCTGCATTTACCCTAGACAAGCTGACCACAGATGTAGTAAGGATTGTGAATGTCCTGCACTCCCACAGTTCTGCAGTCTCAAGTGAGGAGCAGTGAGCTCGGTGAAATGGGAGCAGCTCTTTCAGCCTCTTATGACACTAATGTTTCTTATTTCTGTGTCTAACATGACATGTATTATGTGGCTGCTGTGCTCTTATTTAGTCTCAGTAAAACCGTGAGGAACTGGGTATGGAAATTGGTCTGTTCTTCTGGCTTGTCATTGCTCCTGCTGTGCAGGAGTGAAGCCGATGTATGTTTGTACACTTGTTTCTTGCTATATATACATTGAAGGGCCTGAACTTGCACTCTGCAGTTGTTATCCTCCTGATACCTTCTCAAGGCCTTGTAAAATTCCAGTGTGATGCTTCCCATCCTACTGTTTAGGGGCATCAGATATGGAAGTTTCTGTGCTTCAGCTATCTTACTCTTGAGCAGGTTACATGTTTGGGCATGAGTTTTGTTGCCACTTCAGCTGTTCTGCAGAATCCTTATTTTCGTACCTCTGTGTCCCTAGAGCTAATGCTACCTTCTCAGCGTACAGCTTGTTTTAATGTTGCTTCTAGCCAAAATGAATAAAATATCACTGGGTGTCTTCCTGCTCAATTTCTGTTCTACTTCTGAGCAGTCAGGATCTCTAAGGGAGAGAGAGCTTCTGAATGAAATCTCTCCAAGTCTCACCTCTTTGCAGTTGGATTCCTTTTTCCCAGATAGCCTGGAGATCTTACAAATTCTGCTGACATTGGCTTCCCTGTGCTTGTGTTGGAGGGAGAGGAAGTGAATACATTGTGTGGGTGGTGGGGAGGCAGACCTTTACTGCTTCAAACAAGAAGTTTTGTCAAGCTTTCCTACTTCTGTCTTTCTTGCCTGGTACATGGCATGATGAGAACTTGTGAAGAGGGAAAGATCTTGGAAATATCCTTACACAAAGCAAGTGCTTTTGCTGTGCCCAGAGCCAGCTTTATGCCTGCTCTCCCACAATCTGTTGGTGCACTATAGGAGCTGAGGTGTAAAACTTGGGAACATGATACACATACAGGAATTTCTCCTGAGCCCTAAATGCTGGCCATAACTGATAAATGGATGGTCTGAAATAGGAGGTAAGAGCTCTTATATGTCCCTTGCCTGTCTTAATAACCAAAGGACTCAAACTTTGCAGGGCAGCAGGTTGGGCTCATGGATTTATATAACACACATAATATATTTTGTCCATGACCACACATTCAACACATAAAGGCTTTTTTAGAGCTGTTGTGGGGTGTCCCCTCCCATGGGCCCTTGGAGGTAAGAAGTTAAACAAATAGTTTTCTGGGTAGTTCTGATTTTGGGATTAACTCTGGGGTTTTTGGGAGGGAGCAGGTGATTAATTAATTAATTAATTAGAATTTAAAAGGGGTCAGTGGAAAACTTACCAGTAAGCTTGACTTTGTTACATGGAGGTCCACATGACTATTGCAGAACATAAAGGATCCACAGATCCAAAGGGCTGGAAAATCCCTATTCAGTTTTAAAAACAATTTTTTATAAAAGCCCTGGCATTTCAGGAACTCTTCTTGTTTTTTAGAATTTTTAGCTGTTGAAACAGTCACTTAGCAGAAATGCGTCTTAACAGTTGTCTGTTAGACACAAGAACTTCTAAAAAGATCTCCAAGAATAGAAACAGCTTGGGGAAGGATTAGATGTATTAGCTTTGTGGGCTTTTCAAAATCTTCACAAAAATTCAGCAAGGAAGCCAAGCTGCTTCATATTTCAATAGAAAACCAAGAGGTCAGAAAATCTCTATACAGTGTTGTGTAACTTTCTTGTCATATACAATGCAGGGCAGGTGTGTTTGCTGACGGATGTATAGATAGAGATTTTCTCTTCACATGTAAAATCTGTCTCTTTCTTGGAAGATGAAACTTAAAAAGGAGTGACTTGTGTGAGTAGTATGCTGGTGCAGAGAATGGGAAGGTGACAGTGCAGGGATATTAGGTATCTTGAAACACGTTTTAGTATGGCTTTGGCTCTTAAATTAAATGTTCTGGGAGAGCCCTTGCAGCTATTGCATCACTTGCTAAAAATAGCATCTATACTGCATAAGGCAGCCTGTCTGCAGTGGATAGTCTTGAGAAATTAGTGTTGAATGATGTTCAGTCATTTTTACTTCTCAGCTAAGCATGTTTTTAATCTAAACTGTGATAGAGAATGAAGCAAAAGGTTTTATTTTCTGTCTCTGGGGGTGGGGTGAGTTTCAAAATAGCATTGTCCACAGTTCTGTCTGCAGCATGATTCTAAAAATACATTTTTAAGCTTACTGGCATTACAGTTTAAAGGCACTGATAAATATGGTCTTATATTGTAATTGTCAGGGGAAGGGAAGAAAAAAAATTGCTTTGTGCAGCATGAGGTATTCTGCTCTTCTCATCAATCACTTAAAATTTAGCAGGGCTTTTTTTTTAATGGCAGTTACACAATGCAAGTGAAGTATAATGCTAATCTGAATTCTTACTGAAAAAAACACCCCACAAACTCCAAATCCCTTGTCTTGAAAATAGAATATATCTTCTACAGTGCTTTTTTTCCTTCTCTTATTTTGAAATCTTAGTCAAGATACACCAGCAAAGGAGTGTGTTTGTATTCCAGTGGTGTTGCTGAACCAGACAGGTCTGCAGCACAGCATTTTATTTTTAGACTCTAGGTTGCCATTTTTATCCTGTAAAAAATATTCATCAGCGTCTGGGTGACAGGCCATCAATTTTTTTAAATGTGTCAGACCACATTTTTTCCACCTCTCTCTATTTCTCCTTTTATGTCCTGCTGTATACATTTCTTTTTTGGGGGAAAGGGAGAGGGGGAAGGAGGGTACGGATTTTAATTCATGCATTAGATTTTTCAATTCACAGATCTTTAGCGTCACACGGTTCATTCATCTTCTGTGCTCGGCTGCTTACGCAGCTTTGCTTATTGTCTGCAGAGGGTGAACTGCTCTGGTGCAGGCAGCAAAGGCATGGGATGGGCAAAATCAGCCTCCTGCCGGACTGGTCACCTCAGCTGCCCTCTCTGCTCACCCCAAAATACCCCCGTGTGGCAGTGCTATGGAGAAATAGTTTCATGTATGGTTTTGAGGTGCTGGCCAGGTATAAAATGACTTCCTGGAGAAGCTATTCAAGGTCTCTTTGCAATAAATGTATATAGGCCAGCTGACTTCTAACAATAGAAGATGGGAGATCTCTTCTGGTCTGGGATATTGGGAATTGTCTAGTGCATGGCAGGAGGGGCTCAAAGCCCCACAGTTTTTGGATGGTGAGGCAGTAACTCACTGAGTGTGAATCTACAGCACAAATTCCATGGCAGGAGTGCCACACTGCAGTTGCTTTCTAGGGTGCTGGACTCCAGAACCTCCATAGTCCACAGCAGCTGTCCTGTTTATGTGTAGAAAACTTGATGCTTTCTTAAAGAATTGCTCTTTGTGTCCTTGAAGAGCCATCTAGGTTGGCAGGAAAGTGTTGTCATCGGAACAATTGCTACCGCTGATGGCCCCTCCCTTTTTCCCCTGAACCCAAACATTGGAATCTTTGTGAAGCAGTGACAGGAGCTTGATTTTGTGTAGCTCTTCACTGCTTTTGGTGGTGTTGGAGAAGGGTTGTTGCTTGTGGGAGGTCGAAGCCAGGAACAGCTTGCTGCTGGAGCCAAGTTAGCTTGTGACCCAAGGGGGCCTCGCCTGTGAGGGTGATGGGTTTCATAGTGGTCTGGCTGCTTACTAAGGTTTTACCTGAATTATGTGATCTCAAATGCTAGAAGGGAACTGAGAGAAACAAGAGAAAAAGGTGCATATACTCTTAGTAGCTGAAGGTCTAAGTCAACTCTGTCCTGATTAGTTCTATTTGTAATTCTAAAAGCTTTTGAAGTCTTTGGGGCACTAGTACCCAAGATGGCTTGTTGGGGCAAGGCCAAGCTTAAGTGTTATGATAAGTAATAGTTGGTATTCCCAAATGTAAGAGCAATAAAATTTTTGGGATTGTTGGTTACTTATACTTGTGGAGTTAGAAGTGAAGATTTAGTGTGCTTAAACTATATATCCACATGCTAAACCTGCTTTAAGGGTGAGAAAATGGATTGGATTTTGATCATATTTGGAGAGACACTTTAGGTTGAGACCTTCCTAAAGAAGGTTCCTGGATACAATTGTGCCCATTTGTGTCTGGGAAGATAATATACTGAGCTTGTGGTGTGACTTGTAACCTCCTTAAACGTGTGTAATTAAAAAGTTGCTTATCAAAGATAGACTTTATCAGTCATATCAAAAACACACTTTATCAGTCATATTTCTGCTGCATGAGATAATATAGCACTATGCCTTTCTCAGGCTTAAAACTTGTTTTTGTTTCTGCACAGCTAAGTGGCTGTCCTGATTTATATCATCCCTTCCTAAATATGGAACATTTTAATTTTTGCGTGTCAGAATGTGGAAACCCTAAGGAAGTGGCTTTGTGGAAGAAGGTAAAGTGGTAGGTGAGATTCCCAAAGAAATGAAGTAGCCCATGTGTTTGATTTCCTTCATCTATTTTGACTATGATGGGTTTGAAACCACATTGTAAATGATTGGTTAAGGATTGGAGACTGGACCTAAAATATCATAAAGGGTAAAGATATATACTGGTTGAAGGAGTGTTACAGGAAGAAGAGGTGAGGCAGCAGCTCTCTGCTTTCCTTCTCAGGGGCTCTGCTGCAAGGAAGTTTTTTGGTGGTGATGCCTTGAAATGGCTACCTGAAAACAGAGATTAGACAAGATTAAGAGAATAAAAGCAGGTATTTATTGAGGGCCTTCAATAGGAACACCTTGGACAGTCAAAAGCCTCAGAGGGGCTACACCCAAGATGGACCCCGGGTTTTTCACACTTCAATAAGTTTGGTCCATTTGTATATCAGGGTTAATTCTCCAATTACAATTTCAGGCAATGAAGTAATTACTCCCAGTTTGCCCCCCCCCCCCATATAGAGGCTTTAGTTTACACATTTTGGGGCCTGGGACAACAAGGTGTTCTTGAAGTGCAAACCTAGAGAGGGTTTGTTTGTCTAACCAGCATGAGAGAACAGTAGCTAACAGGCTGTATGAAGTTTCAGAGTTACATACTAAGCAGTACGGGATCTGAAGAATTTGAAAGTTAAAATCTAAGGCATCAGTTGAGTGCAAGGCTGGATGAGTATATGGCACCAAGGTGTTCCTTAGCTTTTCAGGAGTCCAGAAGGCTCCATATGGAGGCACCCCGTGGTTCTGTGTGAGCTACTTGGGTCTGGATGGGCTTGTCAGCTGAAAGCTGGCAGGCTGTGCTATGTGGGAATATATTCTTGAGAGTCTCCATAGTTTCCTTTCTTCTCTTGAGACCCCTTACCTGTCTTTCCTAAAAAATGGTGTATCTCAGGCACAGTGGTCCTTGTTGCAGACTTAGATGCTGAAAATGTTTATTATCTTTGAAACAAAGCGGAATGCTGATAAGAATGGTGAAGGAATGCCCAAGCAGTTCTGTGGCTTGGGATTCACTGGAGTTGGAAGTTGAGAAAAAAAAAAAAAAAATCAGTCTTTACAGTGTCAGCTTTCTTAGTCTTTCTGTGCTTCCCAGTTTGTCTATTTTTGGTATATTGTTGATGCAGTGAAATTATACTCTGTAACTTACATTTGAAACTAAGATTTTAATTCTGGGAGTAGGGAAGGAACATGGCTTTTCTAATACATGGAATATAGCTGGATAATTTTGGTATTTTAAATGTGCTTAATTTTTTAAATTAAATTTGGCATCTGCAAACCTGTAGTCCAAGGGGATTCTCGTAGAGACTCCCATCAAAGAGTTTCCTAAATATCTAATTTTATAAATTTTGTTACATCTGTTAGATTTATGTGTTTATAATGTATAAAATAACTTGAAAATCCACAACATCAACTTAAAGGACAGAGAGAAAGTTATGCGAAGTGACCGGTGTCATTGCTTGCCATAATCAAGAAGTAGTGGAGAAAGCACCAAATCCCAGTCTAGCAGATGAGTTTCAAAAAGAACAGAAGGAGATGATACTGTCTCATGCAGGATGTAGTTCAGCTGGGTGGCTTCTTGTTACAGTCTGTAACTAGAGGTTTACGTGGATTAAAAAAAAAGTTACTCTAAAATACCTTAATAGCTTTGTCTCCTGTGAATTTGTCCAAAATCACCAGCTGTAGCCCACTAAATTGCAGAGCTGCAAGCTGGAGACAGGAGGAACATCCTGTAGAGGTATCTGAATACTTGACTTGTCAAAATCTCCTCTCAGTACCTCTTGCTGACCACTGCCAGAGACCAAATCTTGGGTTGGCTGCATCTCTGTTCTGAGCTGGAAGATCTATTCTTGTGATAAAATGGTTATACTCTGAGAGAGCTTGTCTACACTGTGTTGGTTTTTTTTCCCCCTTTGCTTCCAGTACGAATAGTTGGATGCGTGCAAAGGCAAAGGAACAGGTGAATGATAACATGGGGGTTTTTTCCTAATGATCTGATGCATTGGATGTGCCATGCTCATACAGAATGATGCGTTATGCTTGAAATAAAGCCAGACCTTCATTTAAAAATTTCTTCAAGACTGTGTTTTGTGTAACTCTAAATAGTTCGGGTCGTAGTCGTGAAGCTGTAAAAGGTCAAACAGTGTTTCAAAGGTGCAGAGAAAAGGTTGTATTTAGCACTGCACCAATTTCATGCCCACGTTCTGATCTTTAAAAAGCCATTACAAGGTGCTGTTGGTTCTTTTCATGCTCCAAATGGAGACTGGTGTCCTCACTGTGAATAGGGAGGTGCTTGAGTAAGATGATTTGAGTTATTGCCAGCAGGATAAGTAAGGGGTTCAAGAGGGAACCCCTTCCCAGTTCCGATGCTTCATGGACACAGAATCTCTGTTCTGTTAGGACCACTGTGTGCTTGACTCTCACATCATTTTTGTTTCCTATGTCTAGCTTCAACTAGCCTCTTTCTCATGAAGAGATGAACAGGCACCCTCTGGAAGTTGAATTGTGTGTTGAGATGGTGGGGGAGGAAGGATAGTTTCCGTGATGCCCTCTGACAACCTGAGGAAGTGTAGAACCATGCAGCTGACAGAATGTATGGAAAGCAATAAACAAATTACAGTCAGGCTTATTTTGTTTCCCATTTCCTTTCTGATCCATTAAATGCATAGTAATGAACAGATTCTTGTTGCAAGTTTGTAGCTCTGTTTCCAGAGTCAGCTCTGGCTTGACCCGCATCTCAGAGCTCCTCCAGCAGGTCAGGTTCCTTACCCTTATTCTGCTCTTCAGAGTCAGAAACAGGGCTTTTTTTCCTCCTTTGAGATGTAATGATTTCCAGTTGGTCACAAACAACCAACTTACAGTGTCTTCCCAATGTTAGCCTAAACTTTTTCTTTTCTGGTGATTACCCTACAGGAGCTTATGAAGAGCAAACAAAACCCTTTTAAACTCATCTCCCAGAACAGCTAACTCCTAATCATCTTACCAGCCCTTTTTTTTTTCAGTTCTTTTTTGTGGGTGTTCCCGTTTAAATTACTCAATGTATTATTGTTTCCTATTACTATAGGAAGCACCTCAGTGGTTATATAAGTTGTCTTTATAGCTGCATCAGAAGGACACTTCACAATTTTATATGCAGACACTGCATATACCCAGATACCTTTTTTCCATTCTTTACAATGGTCACCTCACCTCTAAACGTTAGTCTCAAGTGTGTATCTTGACATGTGGTATCCCCATGTCACTGTAATATCTGGCAATATTGTGTTTTATTCCTGTGGTCTATAGACCCGTGTAATTTTTTGTATTGTGACACTGTGATCCTTGTCAGGACCTAGGTTGTCTGTGAAGTTCAGAAAAGCATTTCCTTTTTCATGTGGTGGTCACTAGTAACTGAGCTGAACAGGATTTGTGCTGAGATCAGTCCCTGAGGGGTGTAACTACTAATTTGTTTTTATCCTGATAAAGTTCTGGTTTTGGTCTGAGCCATTGTAGCTGCCTCCCCAGGCAGCCCCTGATGATATTCTAAGATTCTTATACTTCATCGTATAAAATTATTTTCTTTTGCCTCGTAGGTCTGGAGCATTATTCTTGTCTAACCTGATCATACCTGTTAGAAGTTTGACACAGTTTACCTTTTGATTAAAAATGGATCTAGTGCTGCATTTTACACCAGTCTCCACTTTTTCTATGCTCACAATTATTCTGGCACTTTGCATAGCTTTGACTTGAAATGAAAACGCCCATAGCTTGCCAAGATCACTTGTTATCCTCTTCTACTTGCGAGTGTTGGTTCTTTGTTGCTACACTGCTAACTGGAATTTATTTTTCTGCCTGCTACAAATACTTAGTGAAAGAGGAAAAAAAATCTCAAATTTCTTTTAGTGACTTCTGATGTAGAGTATTCTTTCAGCATTGCAGGCTCTAAACCCAGAGGCCCTTCTTCTGGCCGCTTAGTTCCTTCTCAGAAAAGTGACTTATCTATGCGTGTTTCCAGTGGCAAACACACTGAAAGCCTTCAGATGGTGCCAGTCCTGAGCTATCTGATCTTTAAAATGTTCATGTTGTATTCACCCCCTCCTAGAGGCAGGAAGAACCAGAAATGGTAATTTGAATGACCTCTATGCATGTGTTTTTTTGGCCTGGTCGTGCTTGCTGTGACAGTCAGCATCTGTCACGTATTTCACAACGATGAACAAACGAGAGGTTGTTTTTGCTGAATATTAATGCTGTGTAGTAACTCTTACTGTAGTGTCTTACAGAGCACAAGGCAGCAGTAGCCTTTGCAAATGCTTAACTCAACTTGAACTGGCTTGAGCAGGTGATCTGAACAACTCCTTGCTACTGCAGAAAGTTAAATTCATGGCAATCTTAGTTTCACCTGCCATTTTCTGGATCAAAAGGCTTGAAAGCAGCAAAGGATGGGGTGGGGGCTTCTGAACAGGATAACGGAATTCCCCCTCTCCTCCCAGACTCCTGTGTCCATAATGCAGCAGCCCTTGACTAACAGGAAAAAAAGACCTCATAGCAAAGACTGGAGTTTGTGCATAAAAGACAACCAGCCTGAACTGGGAGAGCTCCCCTAAAGGCAGCTGGAACTGGAATTGCTTAAGCATTGAGTGTGACTTTCATGAATTCTTCAGAATGCTTTTCTTGTAGGGATTTCTTCTTGTTCTCAAATCTACAGAATCTTGAGAGTGCACTGCCCAAAACCCTTTCTTGCTGTAGTTCTGGGTGAAATGGGAACTTGTCAGTGCTGTGATATTTATAGAATATTTTTCTACCCACAATCCTAGCTCCTAGACACAAGCTGTTACCAAGGAAGTGTTTGGTTTTGGGAATTGAACCTTTTTCTGTAGCCTGTCTTTTCAAAGCCCTGACCATTAGGTGTTAGCTCCTCTGTGCAGAAAAAAACCTNTATATACACACACACAGAACTTCTAGGATTCCAGCTCAGGTACAGATCTTTCTGATATGAGACTTCCTATTTCAGCAGTTAAATTGAGACTAGACGTGAAGTTTGTCTTATTTTATGCACAGAGTTTTCTGTTTTTATTTAATAAAAATGCGGGGAGTTGCTGCTGTCTTATTAACTTGCAGCCGGCATGCTTATCTTCTTTGTTCTTTGTTAAATATGAGCTGGCATGTGTTAGACTGCGTTAGCGTTCACTCTTTGGGACTTCAGTGGTTTCTAAATTTGGCACTGCTAAGCCGGTGCCCTGTTTGCTTGAATCAATTGGGGCTGCTATTTTTAGCAACAAAAGGGAATTGAAATAGCAATTTTCTTTCCATGTAATGGATCCCCAAGAGGAATACTGATGCAAGCTCTCTGTCATCCTGTATTCTCCCCCTCCTCAAAAGCACTCAGACGAAAGGCAGCTGTCATGGTTTGCGGCTGTATTAATCTTTAATCAATCGAGTGTTTTCTGCATTCAGGTGTTCAGGGAAAAAAAGGGTCACGACTAAGATCTGCCTAGAATAACTAAGCACTCATGCATGGTCTGTGCAGTCAGAATTTGTGGATAATGGCAGGGATAGACGGAGCAGCTAAAAATAGTATATGCTTCCAGTGTTTCTCCAGTCTATTTTTGATGCTTGATTTTGATAAGGTTGATTGGAGTCTTGCTAAAAATAGCCGTTCCTAGCAAGCTGAGGACAAAAAGTAGAATATTTTTAACCAGCACAGACTAAAGTACTTTTGTTGGCTGGAGATAATCTAGAAGCTTGGTATTGGTCAAATGCCAGTGATTTATATAAATCTGTAATAAATGAAGCACTGCATGATGCCAAGCAGGGATAGTCTTTTTTCCCCTTGCCAGCTTTTGTTTTCCCCAGGAGCTGTCATATTCTTAATATAGCCTCTGTGTTTCGTAGCAGAAGAATCTCGAGTCTTCAGTTATTTATGGGCTGTACTTTAAACCTATGCTAAGGTTAGCTGTGCTGTGAAGTTCCTCTCAACTGTATTGCTTTAGCAAGACACAGAGAGTCCTAGTTTATGTTGATATGTGCTGCAGCTGGGTACTGTGCTGTGACAGACCCTTACTCGTGTCTGGGTTCAGCCTTGCAGGATAGGGATGGCTCTTCTGTGTGAATGGAGGATGTTGCAGACAGACTAGCTCTGCAGTGGCCATTTTGACAACAAATTTGAACACTTCTCAGGGAATCAGAGATGGAGCTAAGCTACCCTCCTTGAAATCTGTTAGTTAGCTTAGTTTTTTGACAGGAAGGGTGTAGGTATTCCCAAATTGCTGGACCCACATCTGTCTAGGGAGAATAACATTGCTAGTGGCCTGAGATCTCCCTCTTAGGTAATGACGTGCATGAGTGCATCTGCAGTACTCTGAAAGATTGCCTAAAAACTCAGGCTTTTCTGAATGAAAACAGGAAAATGGCTGAACCAAAATGAATTTGTAGCTTGAAGAGACTAGTAGAGAACATGCATAATAGTTGCTAGCTTCATTGTGCAGGTAGTCAAAGCACTGCAAGGAGTATGCCTGGTGCTGTTTGCTAGAGGCAATATGGATAAAAGTATTCTGTGCTTTATCTCCATTAGGCATCTCAAAAGTTCATTTTGCTGTGGAAAACGTGTGTTTGTGTCTGAAGGCAGGCTTGATCTCCTTAAGTTTTTTTTTTCACTGTAGTCTAACCTTGAGTTGGGGAGTCACGAATCTATAATCTTGTTTCAGCGTGATTGCTCTGCAGAACTGCAGTAGAATTTTCTATGCTTGCTGCTGCTCCCTCTCCCTGTGTCAACACTGGTCCTTGCTCCCGTCGTGAGATGAGATGATTTCTACATGCATTACTGCACCATTCTTTGCTTTTGTTTTAAGATGTCCTGGCTTCATGAGAAGCAGGTAAAGATGTTCTCCCTGGGCCTTGAATACTCACTTCAGTCACAAAACAGACTGCCATGGACCGCTGGGTTCTGCTTTTGCCTGGCTCTGGAATGGTAGTCCTGTTTTTATGAGCAAGGAATATACCTCTATTATACCTCTTAGGGGATGGTGGATATTTTTGGTGACCTCTTATTTGGCAACACAGTGGCTGTTACTTCTTATAAGCAGAAAGAACATGTGAGTTCCCCACACTGTTGGTGGCACTTAATCGCTTGTATTTAGCCATGGGCTCTGGGATTTCTGAAGGATGCAGGTGCTATTGGAAACACTTGTGTATTTACCCCTCTGTAAGGCTTCTGGAGAAGTGTCTGCGTTTTTATCCCCTAAAGTGCCACTGGTCATTTTAATCTTCTAGACTGGAGTCATTGTCTGGTTGCACATGTTCCACAGGCTTGGTCTATGGTGTTTTTAATAACAGGAAAGTTGTTCCTTTTTAGTGCAAGATGACACATCTCACTGACTGGTGAGGTTTTCTGACTTTGTTTGTCAAGGGTTGCCGTGAGTTTGGTACTGGCCAGGAAATGTTGCCAATGCTTATGAACTACATCATACCTGTTGTATATGTGATGAAAGCTGAGAAACACTAGGAGATAGGTTGGCTAGGTGGTGTTAAGGGATAGAGAGTGAGTTGTCTGTCAATAACTATTCTAATAGTAGAGGCTGTGGTGGATGCCTGTGTAGCTGTATCTTAAATTGGAGATCACTGTAAGAGGTCAAAGATGAGTTATTGAACTCAAAGTGGGAGTTGAAAAGTATGTGTATGGTGGGGGGGGTTCATTCTTCTTTCCCCACAACCACATAGGAAACAAAATTCTGGCACAGCCATTAGGGCAAAGATGCTATACTGTCCTGAGGTGAAGATTTTGGTGATTTTGGGAAATGATTACATGATGTATTAAGGATAATACTGTACTAAAAAATTTAACTGCTGATTTGCAATCTTGTGCTGATGACTTGTATATATACAATGGTAATTGTAATATCTACAGCCTACATATGGCATAACCTCCTCCAGCAGTGTGAGCAGATGATGCCCCATACTGCTCTCATTGTTTGGAGGCCTTGATACTACATTGGCAGTTTCTTTTTGCACCCTATCACTGCATCCAAAGCATGGGTGGGTTCACAGTCATTTATACTAACACTGGTGGCTAGCATGAACAGTGATTTTAGTTTTATCAGCTTTCTGACTTCTTGTCTACCACTTCGAACAGTGTAGGGTCTGTTGGAATATAAGACTATGGATGCAAAACTGAAATGAAAGCCAGGACTAGAGGATGAGACCATACATACATCTGTCACCCATTATAACAATGATTGTGCAAGTCTTACCCAAAGTATCATTTCCTAGAAGAGCAAGAGATGTTCCATTCAGTGTGCTGTACTCACTGGGGCCAGGCTTTGTGGACTCTGACTCAGAATAGGAATTTTTAGAAGGGTTTTTTTTAAACTTAAAAAAGAGGATGTACATGTCAACTCTCTAGCTATGCATATACTAGTTTCAAAAATGGTTCTTGAGATGGGGATCTGTTACAGTTGAGGACTAATTATTTTGCAAAATACCATGTGTCCAAAGCTGCTGAAGACTGGCCACTGGGAACTTCCCAGGGTAGAACATCTCCAGCCCAGTGCAAGTGCATGTACTGATTTATTAAGAGTGAGCTGTTCTCAAGGTATGTCATGTTACTGGATACCTTCCCTTGTTTTTTGTCCCCTTACTTTTTGGGGCTGTAGGGGAGAAGGCAAAGATGGGTGTTGACTTCTTTGTCTAAAATCAGCTGATGCTACAATACCAGCTTCCATTCAGGCAAACATTTCCTTGGTGGGCTCACACAGAAGTTGCCTGGGCACTCTTCTTGCTTCTCTCCTGGAGACAGCAGATGGCTGAAATGGGAATCTACTACAGTTAGTCTGACTACTGAGTAAATGTGTATAATCACACTTAGGTGCTGGTGCAGCTTTCTTGTATAGACAATAACTTATTTCTATCCTACTTGCTTTGCCTTCTTTAAGCTCTGCCAACTGCAGTCAGTTTGTAACTTTTGTTGGAAGGCAGTCTGTAGAAGAAACAGAATTCAAAAGCTTAATCCACACTTGGAATCAAACTAGCTTGGGCACATCAAGTTGATAGTAGAAATTTAGTTAAACTGACACAGCTTTGGAGTGGTTGAAACTGCAACATTTGGCTCCAGTATGCAAGCTAGAGATGAATGTAATCAATATGAAAATTGTGAATGACTTGCTAATGTGCAAGCTTCAGGTAATCCAGAATATGGAGGAAGATAAGGTGGCTGAATCTTGACTTCTGTGATGTTGGTCCTATTGGTTGCTTTTACCCCACCTCTTCTCCCTGTTTTTACTATGTAGGGTCTAAGTTTTGCTTTCTGCTCTGGCAGATTCCTGTCAGGGCAGCCTTTCTGACCCTTCAAACTGCTCACTAGGATCCCGTAAATAGGCAGTAACTGGAGCTGGCTGAACTGGGTGCTACTGGTCAGTAGCAGGCCAGGTCTATGTTAGTGCATGTTTCCCATTGCAGTCCATGGGTGCTGACCTCGACGGCCTCTCCACCAGTGCAGCTGTAGATGGGAAATCCATTTGCTTTGAACGGGAGGGAACTGAGCCAGGTGGCTTCTCTCAAAGGGCCTTAGGAAGAGAAGTGTGGCCTGAAAAAAATGGGGTTTAGGTTATACATTGGAAAGCAGTCCTTGTACTGTGTTTGTTCTTCAAGATGGTGTGGAAGCACAGAGCAGAAGACAGTTATCCTTCTCCACATGGAAGCACTGATTAAATGATGGTCTCAGTGTCATCTTGTGAGGAGTTCCCTTATTGCTAAGAAAAACTAGCTGCATACTTTATCCTGATGCCTATGCCTTTACCTGCAGCAGAAGCAAAACATGGATGTGTATCAGCCAGGAGTCTGTTTCTGTAGGTGATAGCTCAAGCACTACTTTTTTCCTGATGGGATTTTGTAATTTTTATCTACATCAGATTTGTTTAAATTTCTCGCATTCTGTTCTGGAGGGTATTTTAACCTATGGACTACAGTTTTTTTTAATTTGAACTAGGGCCTATAAAGGGAAAAAACCTCATCCTGTTACTCACACTTCAGTTAGAAATCCCTGATCTTCAGCTTATGTCTCGTACTCCAGCTGATTCCATTACCATTTACCTAAGCAATGGATTCAATAAATGAGTAAATATCCTTGACTGAAACTACTTGTACTTTACTAAGCCTTTAAAGGGCTACAGGTGCCTTTTGGAGTCCCTGCCTCATGGAGCATGCATTTTTGGCTGCAGCTGCTAGAAGTGGAACAACTTGCAGTGGCAGAAAACAGTATTTTAAAATGCTGAGCTTGTTATCTGGGAATAAAACCATTAAGTCCCTAAATTCTGAGTTGGAAGGAGAAGAAACAATCTCTAAGTGTTACAGGGAATGGTTCTTCTTTAGGTGCCTCACGAACTATAGTGAAAGAAACAACCCCTTACACCAAGTCACTGAAGTTGAATGTTTTCCACATTGGGTCAGCTTAGAACTTGTCTAGCTACTGTTGTGATCCTAACGGGGAGGGGTCCTGGTACGTGTTTTCACTGTACTCCTGTTTGCTTCATTGTTTTGCTGAAGCAACAATGACTTGTGTGATAACGCATAATGTGAATCCCACGTCAGCAAGGCTGAAACTGAAGCTTGTTAGTCCTTGAACTAAAGGGGTGGTGCTCTCCTGCAGGACCGTGGTGTATGTGGCTGAATGGGTAGCAATATTGGTACAAGTTTGGTTGCAGGAAGTGGGCTCCTGGGAATGTATTCTTGATTTCTTCCCTAAAGTCTGATTTTTATTGGTCATTTGGACCCTTGCTTCACCTTTCATTACATGGCTTTGTTTCTGTACCAAAACCATCACTCACACTTCGCTAATGGTGGCTGGATAGGAAGTGGCAAAGCAATGTGACACAGACACTTGGTTTTCTCAATAAAATTCCCTGGCACTGACAGTGCAGCAGCCAGAGCTCTGTTTAGTAGCCAGAGCATCCCATGTGTGCAGTATGCGTATCCTCCAGTATGCTGGAGTTATGGCATCTTGCAAATAAACCCTGAAACCAGGGAAGGGATAAACATACATGCATGTACCTTTGTCTCTGGTCATCTGTGAATCTCAGTTAAATCAGGGACATGACTGGATCTTTCCTTCTAGCCTTTTTCTCAATTGTTGCCTGACCATTCCGGCTCAAATAGGACCTTTGCTGGCAGTTTCATCTTTTGTTGTTACATCCACTTATTTATAGATAGCAGGCACAGAGATTGAAGTGGTTACAGCATTTCCTAGCTGTTATTACTCAAACAGAAGTATTCTGGCTGCAGTTTGCATGCCAACTGTTAGAGGGCATCTGGAAGTGGTAACTAATCAAATAATCTGCAAACACATCTCCTTCTGGTGCTCTGAAGGGAAGTCATTGCTGAATCCCAGTGCCAGATAACACCTCTGTCTGCTATGAGTTTTGCTCAGGTAGAGGTTGACCTGAGTTAAACCAACACTCACAGTTCACTGTTCTGAAACATTAAACAAGCCCAGTTACTTGGCCATGGCTATGTTCAGCGATAAGCTGTTCTGATCTGGTAAAAGGACAAACAGAAAAAATCCAGTGCATTCTGTGGCTACTTGGAGAGTGAGAGCAGAGACAGGTAAATGAGGTTAGATAGGAGAGCTAAAATTGTAAGGATGTCAAGGTCTAGGCATTGGGTTTGGTGAGAAGAAAAAGCTGAGAGAGAAAAGAAGTGGTGCTGAATGTACTTGCTTAAAAAGTGGTTGGAAAAGCAGTTTCTGTATAGAGGAATTGCTATTTACTGAGATGATCAGCTACTAGTGTGGCGAGAGCCCTGGAATAATCTGTCAAACTAATGGCATGTTGAGTCACTCACAGCTTCTCAGCTTGTGGAAAAGAATCCTAGAAAGACTCGAAGCTTGACACAGATCCAGTCACCCACAGGTGAGAAAGTTTAAGCTGTAGAAGCCCAGCTTGCAACTGATGGCTGGATCAGTCACTCATACTTGCTGCTGGTGAGCACAATGGTCAAGGGAATCTGAAATCTGCTGGAGGAACACTAATAGAGAGCTGTTGCCCGCATCCTAAAATCTGTTTTCTTGGATGCTTACAGGCTTGGAGATACCTTTTATTTTACTGCATACTATAAACTAAGTTGACAGCTGGTTTAATAGTCATAAATGAGCTTTTTTTGGGTAAATGGCTTGGAAATCTCTCTTAGTCCACAAAGCTTCTGAAGAAGTGTATTAGGGCAGAGGACTGGCGTGAGAAGGGGTGCTGAATTCTTGAAACACGTTAGGCTCCTAACTCCATCTCTTTCTCTCCTTTCTTACCTATGGGAAGCTTTTAGTGTGATTTTTTTAAGTGAGTTCATAAAAGTTGTACACCTGTTCCAGAGACTTGGATGTGTTTCTGTCTGGAATGAGTACTTTAATAGCCTACAAACAAACACACCCATTGCAGTTACTTCTGTGAAGCAACTAATGTAGATTTGTCTTTTTTTTTGTTGCAGTGGTCACAGGAGCTACTGATGGGATTGGAAAAGCCTATGCAGAAGAGGTAAGAATTCTTACCATTTGGAAGTCTGTCTTGATTCTTGGCAATATGTCAAGCTGTCTCAACTCTCTCAAGCTGCACATCGTATCTCCTCACTTTATCTTAACATAGTTATCTGTGGAGAAAGAGGTCTCCCACCTTGCCTCCCGCTGGTAACCAGCCGAAAGTCGTACCTCTTTTCCTTAATTTCTTTTATTTGTTAATTATATTTTCAGCTCTTACCTTATCTTTCAGTTTTTATTTCTAACTTTTTTAGTTTTTAAAGAATTTTAACTTTCTCAGCCCTTGGTATTTCCTTTTGGTGCTTCCAGGCACTGACTAAATGGCATTTATAGCTGCCAGCAGTATGTTCCAATTATTTCCTCTAGTTCGTGAAGTCTCTGAAGCTGGGTTTTACCTTTATCTCTTTTACTGTACTTTTGCTCCTGATGGATATGTGGGCTCCAAATATATTTCATATACTGGAATGTATTGCTTAAGACAGAAAGTGCCTGTTAGTATGGGGTAATTTAGCCTATAAGCCCAGAGAACATAATGACAAATAGTGCTGACTACAACAATTTATAGCAAAAAAATAACTTTAAACTGAGCATTAGTATCAAAGTGAGCCTCTCTGTACTCATTTTTGTGTTCTCTGAAACACCAGCATGATTTTGTGTGAGATCAGCTGTGAGAGATTCCCTTTTTCTTGATGTTTTTTTGCTGTTTTGCAAAGCGCACAGGGAAAATGGCATTCCTCTTCACGGGTAGTCCTTGTCCTTTGGATTTCCTGTCGTCCTGATGTGCCTTACCCTGCTACCTGCACCCCCAGCCCCCAAATTCCTTTCTACTTTGCAAGAAGTAGTACCTCATACTACTGGTTCAAGAAAGTGGAGTTGGCTGCAAAAGGAATTAAGCCTGATGCCAACAGCACCTGATCCTGGCATATCGCTCATAGCTCATATGTGCCAGATAGCCCAGTTACATGGCACTGAAGCAAAGGATGCAACACTTAATTTTAACTGTCTAGAGCAAGTGGAAGGAGGTCACTGTGCCCACAGCAGAGCGTTGTCAGGAGGAAGTCCTCTAGTGTGGGAGGCACCCTCTGAACATCACGGGAGATTAGTTTCAGGATCTATGTGTTACGTTACTGGGTGAATAAAACTGCAGCATGCTTTATGTTCTGTAATGTCTCTAAGAACTAGGCTGCTTTTGAGTATGAATGTTCGCTGCTGGTAGACTCCTGCATTCAAATCCCCATTAGGAAAGCCATCACAAGTATGAGACACTCTTGGAAAACCATGTCTATTACAGCTGCCTTGCAGTGGTTGCTGTAGGCACAGAGCACCCCAAAAGCACCCCAAAGGGTACAGATACTCATTCTTGGGCCATAGAATAAAACACACTGTTCATGAATTGTATTTATTATTGTTACTTATGTATTTATTTAGAATGAAACACAAACCCATCCTTTGACAGCTTAGATGGATGAAGAATACTTGATAAAATCAAGTGTGGATGTAGGGTAAAATGTGGAATACCTGAAAAGACTTATCAATCTTTAAATTAACTCTAGAGATACCTTCAGAAGACTGGCAGCAGGGGCTTGATTTTTCTACTAAAAATTCCCTTCCGGCTACTATAAATTCCACTGGCATATGGCTGCTTGGGCCCTGATGGCTGTGATTATAGTCATGCAGACAACTTCCTTTTCCTTAGAGGAATTTTTGAGAATTGTAACTGTGTGTTGAGAATTGCCTCTTTGAAAGTTTGATATGGTCTCACTGGAAAGGTATGGAAGAGCTTTATGACTGTGTGGATTCTTGGGTTATACTCTGCTCTGTAGATTATTTTCCTTTTCCAAGCAAAGAACTTTTTTTACATTTTCACTCTTGCAGTATTAAGACCTTTAATCTTTGCCCAGCACTGATATCCTTATCATTGCTAGATCACTCCTTTGTGAGAGGTTTCATGTTTTGAGGATAGAGTCAGCAGTCACTATTTGTTGCCTCTCTATCATTATCTTCTGTTTGCTTTTGAAAATCATTAATATAAATTTAATCTTAGTCATGTTTGTGTGCTAGTCATAAACCAGAGGCTGTGATCCCATTGCATACTCTGCAGTACTCTACTATGCACATCTGCTCAGTATCTCATTTTTAGAATCCCTTGCTATGGCTACTCTAACAAGAGCTTTAACCTTGCTTTGGTTGGCTGTTAATATCATTTTTTTCCGTCCTGGAGAGAAAAGGTTTAAAGAACAGCTATGTTTTGCTACCAAAGTGGAAAATGTGGTAGTCATTTGTATGTGGTAAATGTGGTAAACATGGCATTTAAGGAAATCAAACACCTCCAGTCATCAGCTCCATTAGGATGGTGACCCTTGCTTGCATCAGTCCTTAGGCTACAAGAGTATCTTGCCAACATCCACTACTCTGGGTGAGTTTTTATGTTAAGTTTTAAGGTCTTGTCATTCAGCCGTTTCAGGACCCTAAGAATATTGGCCAAACGGACAAGGATAATAATAGGTTGTCTACAAAGCAAGTGGGTCTTCCTTGATTCTTATATAAAAATGTAATTAGTAACTGTGATCTCGGGGATCATTATCTCTCTTTGGATAATTGTGTTTCCTTTCAGCCAACTAGGTCTCTACCAGTGAAGGCAGAGTGCTCAACAGAAACTAGTCTGGTTGCATCAAGCACCTTAATTGAGCTTGCTCTCAAGTGCTGTATCTTTTCCAAGTTTGATTACTTCTCTTGGTGGTATTTGTTCCTAGTTACAGGGTCTTCTGTTGGCTGTTTTATGTGCTCTCTCCTTAAAACTCCACTTGCAAATGGGTTTCTGTTTCCAGATTTCAGATACACTTCTCAGAGTGCATCCCTTCAGTGTGAACATAGCAGTGGTTTCTCTCGCCCTTGTGGTGGAATTTCTCTAAATGTGGTGAGGTTCCACTGACTGGATGGGTTGGCATCACTTTACTTCCTTGGCTTTTGAGACAAGTACAGCTGGATACTTTTCCATTAAGCCCAGGTACCTACTGAAGCAGTCTGAGAGCCCAAAGGTCATGACTGCTGAAAGAGAGCAAACTATTCTGTCAGCAGTCTGGAGCTTTGCATCCATGAGGAAAATCTCTGGGGCTTTTTTGCCTCATGGGACCACAGTTATTTTGGATTCTGAGTAGATTACTGTCAGATTGTCCTGACAGGTTAGGTGATCAAGGCCTTCGCTGCCTTGATCCTGTGGAATGAGAGAGCTATTCCCTTCTTCCTGGTGCCTTCCAAGCCTACTGTGGGCTTCATGTAAAATGTGTTCCAGTGAGCCAGGTGCTTATCTGCAGGTGGATGGTCGTGTTCATCCCTTTTAGACAGTAGTCCTTGTAGCACCACGTCATTTCCTTGAGCGGAAAGCTTAAGTTGCCTGTAAGCCTGAACCTGGGAGCTGTTTGTTAGTGATTCCTATGGTGTCTTTGGGTTCACCAAACCTCACTCTATGTTCATGAGATCTAGTATGAGATTTCTACTGCTTGGAGATCACGTGTGGGAGTAAAGTACGGAGTTCACTGATGAACTCTGTCATACCTCTCTCCGACAGAATCACTACTGGTTTGCACACTCCTGCTAGAAAAGTAGATGGCTTTAAGCCAC
Organism: Edolisoma coerulescens; assembly: GCA_013397115.1. NCBI lineage: Eukaryota > Metazoa > Chordata > Aves > Passeriformes > Campephagidae > Edolisoma > Edolisoma coerulescens. The sequence goes on along the minus strand of VWZW01000551.1, from coordinate 615,830 downwards.
TTCAGGTTGTTGCTGTACTGTGGTGTTTTGAGGTTTTTGGGGCTGCATCTTTTGTTGGTTGGTTGGGATTTTTTTTGTTGTGGTTTTTTAAAATTCCATTGAAGAGCAATTCTCATCAGCTTCCGAAGGCAGTGAAGGAGTTTTATTGGAGCAATGACAACGTACCTGTTTTTTTTGTGTAGGTCTTAGGTGTCTGAAAGGCAGTGTCACTTTGAACTGTGGATAGATGTATTGTTTCTACTTACAGTAGTCACATTGTTTTCATTGCAGCGTAATTCAGATATGTAACTGTTTACCTGCGGACACTTTTGAATTGGGTTGTTAGATCCCATTTTAAACTTGCAGTGGTAGGCCTGATTTGATGACGAGGGTATGCTCTGGCCACAGCTTAAATTCCACAGCTAGCTTCCCTAAAAGAGTTTCGGAAGTAAATTACCCTTAATATCTATGAGTAGTACAAAGTAGGAGTGGAGCCTTACTAAAGGGAGGAAGTATTGAGTTGCAACACAGGTGTTCAAGTGACCATGGATATCTTAACTTGGCATGTTAAAATTCATTATGGGTAATAACGCTCTGACTTACAGAGGTAGTGTAAAAGTCCTGTAAAGTATCTACTCTTCGTTTTCTATTTTCTAAATGTGCCTATCCACCTCTATTAGATGACTGAGAAGATAATAAATGTGGTGTTAAGGGAACTAAGTAAGAAATAACATGGAAGTATTTGTCCTGGTTTTCCCCTTTGTGTCTCTATTTAAAACTGTATTTTTTTCAGACTTGCTGGTCATATATTGTTGTGATGTTTGATGAATTTTGCAATTCCTTTGATTAGAATACTAACTTGGAAGTGATTTATGACTATTCTAATGTCTCCTGTTTTGTTTTCTTGCAGTTAGCAAAACGTGGAATGAAGGTGGTCCTAATCAGTAGGTCAAAAGATAAACTGGACCAGGTTTCTACTGAAATAAGTGAGTTAAAACTTCTTCCCTAAACTTCATTGGCATGCTTATAAATAAATGCAATTGCACATGAATTTCATACATGCTAATATATACAGCTCTGATTTTGAAAAAGGTTTGCTCTTGTGCACAGTGCAAATGTTACAGATATAAGTGGTAAAGGCCTTGCAGATCAATTTTACAGCTGTTCATATTTAAGTTCTGAGAACAAAAGGGCTTAATTCTGGAATAAGTACTCCTAAAACTGTTAGTCTTCCATAAGAACAGCTTACCAGGCCAGACCGAAATATCACCTATTCACACAGTAGTAGATGTCTAAAATCATAATAAGGCAAGAAACAAGCAGTCATTTCTCCGTCTGAATATTCCCTCAGTTTGAAGCAAGTTTGATTTCATGGGCTCCAGCCATGAGGGTGATTTCTTTGCAACTAGAAGCTGTTGAAAACATTTTCCTGATGTTACTTGTTGTCTTAACAAGTATACAGATTAATTGTGGGTAGCTTGCCCCTCCTTCCTCTTTTTTGTTTTGTTGAATAAACTACTCAAAGATTAGATTAGGGACCTGTAAGCTCTTTTGAGGTGTTCGTAGTCATAAGAATATGTGAAATGAGTTAATGTGTTTAAGAACCTATATTAGGGATTGTTTCTTTAGTAAGTGTGTAGTAAATGGCTGTAATGGAAAAATAAGGGAGCAACTTTAGTATTTCAATCATAAATGGATATTTGTACAGGATCAGTTACAAAAAAGCTTTCTCAAGTCTCATGCTGACAAATGATTTTCCAATCAGAGCAAAGTAAAATCTAACCCACAATAATTCCTCTTCTAATCTATGTCTCTTTTATTAAAGCATACTTTGTGCAAGGTTATTAGTTTGTGCAGAGCATGTCAAGATAAAGTGAGAAATGTAACCATGTGAAAAGGTTTTGATAAGCAGGAGTAGGAATTGTGTACTATAAAGCAGGTTTCTCAGCATAATGATGTTGGGTAAAGAAACCTTTAAGATGATGCTTCTGCGTTACCCTCCCTTGTCTTGCGTAGGCCTTCTAAAATAGTTTGTGTACATAATGCAGATCATGGTAAGAACCACTCTCTTTCCAAGGTCATAGATGTATAATTTTGGCTTAAGTTTATTAAAGGTTTCAGTGAATTTGTTAGTGGCACTGCTTTACTGTAAAGCATAATCCCCTAAGTCAAGTGTCAACACACTGTCCTGTACTAAGTAAGTAAGGGGCTGCTGAATGAATGGAAAGATGACTGAAAAATTCAAGGATTTCAACTTGCTACACAGTAGCTGTTGTGCTAGCTCTGTGAAAGTCAGGGCGTACAGTTCTATTGATAAAAATGTCACTATCTCTGATTTTTAGTCCAATGTAAGATGGCACATGAAAGTGTTTTCTAGACAGAAAATTCCTCCTTTCTATGTATATATTTAAGTTGTAGAGAGCATTCCTTCTTAGAGCAGTCATCAAGTTCTATCTTCCACTGATTTGGAAGTAATTGGCATTGTTCGTTAGAATCCTGCATTTAAGGGTGTCACTGTAGTGTCTGGACCTACCTGTGATGCTCTGATCAATGCAGAGACAGTGTAAATGCAGCAGAACAGGTGTCACTGCCCGGGTGAGCTGTGTAACTGCTGACACTTACTGCCAATACATAAAGAAGCTACAACAAGGTGATCTTTTTGGTGGTTTACTGCAGTAGCTGGATGGTAGTTTGCTGCATGTGTGTGGGCATGTGCAGTCACGTTTCTACCAACGTTACATAAACTTGTTTTGCAAAGTAAAACTATGACTGAAAGAAGTTTCTACAAATAATCTTGTTCTGGAATCAAAAGCCTATGCATGAAGTGACAAGCTTCCTGAAAGTGGTCATAACCCTTTCTGTAACAGTGTGGATATCCTTTTCTCCCATGAAATAATGCATGATGCTGACAAGACAGATAAATCTACTGCTTTGAGCTTCAGCACTTACATGATAGCTGCTGGGGGAGGTTCTCAGATTAAAAAAATAGGTACATGTACCTATGTGAAGCAGCCTGTAATACATAATTACTGTTAGGCCTCACCCAAACATTTTTCTGCTTTCTTTCCTAAACTATTCTGAAATGAGATGACTCACGCTGGGTTTTCAGAACACTTCTTTTGACAGCACTGAGCTACTGAAAAGTGTACCTTGTTCATTGTGGCATATGCTGAAGGATTAGGATAGTCTGCATAATCAAGCAAGCCTGAGTCGCCGTTTCAGATCCTGCTAGGTTTTAGCTGGACAGAATTGTCTTGTATTCAGTCTCATGTGGTCTCTGCAGCCTGTTCAGATGTTGTCATATGTAAGGTGGGTGACTTTTTTTAATGCTAAGGCTGTAATTACTTGAGTGGTTCCCTTGCAGGCTTCTAAGGTAGCTTTAAACATCTTTATGGTGGTCCTTTGTTCTTCAAATTGGCATGAGCTTGCTCTCTTGAGTAATGACTCTTAATCACTTTAAGGAAGAATAGCTGTTTAACTAATTCCAATTCTTTGAGTTGTGTGATTCTGTGCATGTTTTCTGTTTCCTTCTCCTTTTTACTGATCAGTCTCATGCTTATCCTAGTGAAGGGATAGATACACTCTGCCACAAATAATGAGAGGGCTTTTGAGGACCAGGTGCATTCATTCTATTTCAGAAGATTCTTCTTCCTCTCATAGGATAGACTTCTAGTAGGAGTGACATCTATTTACAAAATGCAAGTTGTTTAACCACCATCATAAGGGAAGTACTGATACGTCTTTCTGCATGTTAAATGCCAGCTGACCTGGAGCTGATTTTTTTTATGTGCATACACACATTAAAGTGGCTGAACTGATGTTACAGGAACGCCAGATGTTCTGAATGTGCAGCTCAGTTTGAGCAACAAAAATTAGTGGGTTAATTACAAGTAGTTAAAGATTTTAGAAGATTTTTCACTGCATTTTCAAGCATATTTTAAAGCAATTTTTTTTTTTACAGAGTGCTTAGGTGTTGTAGGATTTGCCATGAAAGAGAAATTCTGCTTTCTGTTCCCTAAGAAATAGAGTATCAGCCACTGACTGAAGAAAAAGTTTTGAATTTCCTCTTCAGTCGTCATGGACAACCTTTATGAGGAATTATATAAGTTTTATGGAAATATATTTGATCTTTTAATCAAGTTGTCATGCACAAGCACAGACTATTAGGATCACTATAAAAAATGCTTGTCTAGTTTAGTTCATGCTGCTTCACTGTTCCAGCACTTTTCTGAAGTGTTTGTTGCATTGTTAAACACTTCCAAAGGTTCAGGGAGGATCAGAAAGAAAATTTCTCTGGGAATGGAGACAATCGCTTGAGTGCCACATAATGAGTCCGTTCCTTGATTTGCTGTATTTAATAACAAGCATGGTCCAAGACATCTCAGGTGCTCTGTACCAGCAGTTGGTTCTTGAACCATGGATTTACAGGCAGAAAAGCTTCAGTTAGTGCACTGGATAGGTTTGTTCTGAGAATTGAGAGCTGCTTTGCTGTAGAAACTCATTACCTAGGGGCTGCAATATGAAGAATGTAGTGCAGATCAGGTAAGAAGGGAAAAAACTTCGAAGTTTGTCTGTAGGGAAATTGTCGAAAGAATTTGGTATTGGTGTCCATTGTTAGCTGGTAGCTTCACAGGACAGGTCATGGAGTTGTGCATGAGCTGCAAGAGCCAGGATAAAACTGTTGTAGCTTGCTAGTGTTTCTACTTGCAAATCTAAGTATCTACTTACTTGTAGGTGAGTGAATATAAAAGCAACGTGGCAGGTTCTGATTTTGTCATCAGTTACTATATAATTAAAGGAAATTCCTATTTACTGCTTTAAAGTTGGTGTTTTAGCGTTACATACACCCAGGTGATAAAATTGGCTCCAAATAAATTGTTTGAATTGAGACAAATTAATTGTTTTTCTAATGTATTCTCACAAATGAACGTTTAATTGGAATACACTGTAAGCCTTTCATACTGTTTGAGAACTAATGTCCAAAACTTTTATTTTGCTACATGTCTATAAGAAAATACAGGTTTCTTTTATAAGGAAAAACAGGTTTTTTGCAATTAAAATCTATGTAGCTGACTATTTCATTCTGATACATTTCCTCAGCCCAAGGTGTAGTATATCTAAGTTGCTTAGTTGTGGTGGTTTCATCTTGAACTACTCTCTAACCCTAAGATCTTGGGTATTGTAAACTGATAGCTGTCATGCTTATACTTGGGATCTGTTGTCTTCTTACTTCTCTGGAATGATTTTTGAGTACCTACAAAAACCAGAAATGTTTCTTCTCCATTTCCTAGGCAGGTGGGTTTTACAGTTTTCTTCTGCTTTCTTGGTAACCAGGTTGTGGGCAGCATTCTGAAGCAGACCTGATGCTGACCCCTATGCTTGTGCCCCATCCCTTACCATGACCCACTGTAACAAGTGGGCCATGCCCCCGTGAGAAATCTGACCCCTGCAGATGCTCCCCTGCACCTCCCTTGGAGCATTTGGCTCCTTCATCTCTGCCCTGTCACTTGGATTTCCCCCCTGCTGCACCCCAGTAAATCCTCCTCGCATTTTGGAGTTGGCAAGTAAGAATATCTGTGTTTAATAGAGGAGGTTGAAATGCAGACAAGCTCTGTGAGGAAGGGGTGATCTTTTTACTGTTCTTGCACAGAAATGACAAAGTTCACTTGCCTGAGCTTAACTTGAAGACTAAGTGAATCCGGCAGCTATTCTGACCTTTTGTGATCTATTTCAAGGTAAATGAATGTGTTTGCAGCCTTCTATCATCTGAGCCAGGTTCAGCTTGACATACTCGAAATCCCCATATATTTCTTGAACTTGGCAAAATGGCTTCAAATATTTTGGACTTGTTTTGATGCACCAAAGTCACCTTTCACATGAAGTTGTAGTGTGAGGATCTTTGTTTCAAAATGAGCTCTTGGATTTCATCTCTGAAGAAAGTTTCCCTTGGATGAAGTGAAGGAAGTTCTCTTGGTTTTGCCTTGTGTGAGCGACTTACTAAAGGAGTGGTTGGCAGGCACTGTAGAGAGCTGACAGAGGATTCAAACTGAATTAATTTTTATTAATTTGTTAATAAATTAAGTAGATAAACCCTGATGTAAAAGAGCAATCGGAAAGGGAGCTTATTTTTAATTTTTTTCTTCTTTAAGAAGAATTCTGCTTCTGTGATTTTGGCTGGATTTTTTTTCCCCCTTAGTCCCTCTTTTTTATCATCTCTTGAATTTTCTCAGTGACATTTTGCCTGGATTAATTTAAAGAAATTGAGCAGAATACTTAGAGAGAAACACTTGACAGGATGCACTCCTAGAACTACTTCACCTCTTAGGGGAGTGTTAAGGCAGCAACCTGGTAGGACAAGCCACAAGTAAAATGTTCTGCAGATGACTAGTGATATCCTTGCAGAATGACTTTGTTTCTGTATCATCTGTCAGCAGATGGAGTAACAGACCACTTGTCACAGGTGGTTTTAAGGATGAAAACCAGTTCAAGGAAGTTTACTGGTCAGTGTCATGGGTTTCACATAACAGTAGGTGAGCTGGCAAGCTCTAGGAGCTGGTGCTTTCTCACACCTGGCAGGACTACGTGAGCCTCTTCCAGAAAGAAGGTGCTTGCTGTGAACCTCACTGCCAGTGTGTTTCTATGCAGTATTTATGAATAGTTTGTAGACTCAGAAAGTCCAGGGAAAGAAATGTGTAAAGGTTGTTTAAATGTGAATTAGGTGCTTTGGGTTTCCTTGTCTGAATGTAAACAGAGCAGAAGTAGCCTCTTCCTCTCCTCACATACTCTGTATATTTTGCCTGTAGGATCAGGACTAACTCTGGGACCCAATGGTTTCTTGAGTCTTAAAGTTTTATGTGTTAGGTAATTGAATAGATGGGCAGGTGACTTCCTTGGTATTTTTGAAGCCGAGACCTGAACAACCAGGAATTGTCATCCCTGCAAACGTTCGTGGTCACTGCTTCCTCTGCCTGGCAGTAGTTGGGTGGGGGAATATGTTGCATTTTCTGTAACACACAGAAACTTAATGCTCATCTCTGCTAGCAACCTATTTGTAACATAAGCCTTTAGGGATGCCAAAACAAGAGCCCTTGTGCCTGTCTCTGGGCCATTTAACACCTTCTGGTAACACGAAAGCTGCAATCTATTGCTTATCACTTTCAGTGTAAAATAAGCTGAACATTACATGAAAAGATAAGTACTGTATTGTTGTCACATTGGATTGGGTGAAAGTCTGTTTTGCAAATCTGGTTTAAGCCAATTGGTGGAAGCTCTATTGCCAAGAGACTTAAAATTAGGCCTTTTAAGTGTCTCTGCAGGGAATAGTCTCTCTCTGGCACAAGAAAGGACTGGATGATGCAAACTGTGCTGTCCTCCTTCTGCAACTTCCTTCTATGAATGTGTATTTTAGTCTTATGTCACTTTTTTAGCAGGTTAAGTTCCATTACATCAAGTCCTCTTTATCTGTCAAAGCTGTAAAAATCCCTGATAGACTTCTCTGCTGAGGAAATGGTGATAATCACTTTTATGTTTTTTCAGGAATATGTTGTGGTGAGGAAAAAAAAAAAGCTAGTTAGTAGCTCTTCATAGAGAAAGGAAACTCAGTTGATTTGCTTTGCACAACAAATTCTTAAAAAAAAATCCTTGAATATGAGAAATAAACAATTTTCAGTATGATGTAGCTACTGGATAAAGGATTGCCTGCTGTGTAACTCCCTAAGCATGTGCCACACTTCCAGTGCTGAATGGGGTACTCCCATTGCTTTGAGCAGTAGATGTGGACTAATTAACAATGTATTTTCCCTTACAAGTAACACTTTGGAGAACCCTGAAAACTGTGCTTTTAAGTGCCTGTCTTCGGGATACAGCAAACATTTTACTGGGGATGCTGAACTGGAGGTATAAAAGATAATGCTGAATTAGTCTAGAAACTTGTTCCCCTTCTTAAATTTGCTTTAATTCAAGTTGAGTGACTGACTTAAATGTCTTGAAATTGACGTAAGGGCACAATTTTTTTGTTAATCCATGGTATGGCACCTTTCAGTCTGTGTAAGTGTCCCTAAATTCTTCTTACAAGGTATTTTTTCTGGTTTTTCTGAAATTCATTCTGTTGAGCCTAAATCTGAAAAAAAAAGTGTGGGTTCTTTTTTTATTTTGATCATTACTATTCTAATAAGCATATGGCTGAAGAATGTAGACTTTATTTTGCAAAAAGTGATGCAAAATTCATGTTTACATGTATGCACATATGAACTGTACACATTGTCAGTCAGACAATAATTCTGACATTAAGGGCAAGGAAATGTAACAGGAACTATGGGAAACATTCCATATGCCCTTCCTAAAGTGATTTAATAAATTAAAAATAGCTCTCTTCATGCTTAGTAAAAACAAGTACATCAATGAATATAAAATAAAAATTCATGGTGTGTCGCTTTCGGGGTTTGCCCTGGGCAGGGCAATCCGGGGTTGCGACCTTCCTAGAGCAAGCGTCCCGCAAGGGAAAAGCCTTTCCAAGGGCCTTTGCAACTTCCCCCGAGCGACAGGCGGTTTCAATGAGTGTAGCTCCTTCAGCTACAAAGGGATTTCAGCTCTCAGTGATCCAGCTCTTTGTGAAATCAGCTCGCGTGATGCCGCCTGGGCAGAACCCCGGGACAGAGAGACAGGGAGCCTTGCGTGGCGAATTCCACAGGTAGCTTTGTTCAGCCGTCCCTGCGAAGGGGGCCAGAGGCAAGCTCCCCTGGATTCAGGGCGAGCCCAGGGGGTTTTTTATGGGGAAGGCAGGGGGTGGGGTGGGACTCCATCAGCCAACGGGACACAGGTTATCTCCATAGAGGGGCAAAGCACCTTGCGAGTGGCTCTTTTCCTCACCGTAACCAAGAAGTAGGTTGCAGGAGGTTGGCCTTCAGGCGTCTCGCCTCCAGGGGAGTGTAGGAGGCTTTCGCCCCGAGGGTTCACTGCTCTCCACAATGGTGGGAGGGTTGAAAATAATGCTGGGAAAAGAGAAGGAAGGGGAGTTTGCGATGCTGCCTGCTACACGATAGCAACCTTCCCACACTTCGCGTTGTGCTTCCCCCTGAAACAGCTTGGGGTTGCGCCCCAACCAACTCTTTGCGCAGTGTCAGCCAGAGCGGGTATTTTGGGGTGGCGGTGAGGAGGGCTATGGTGGGAATCACGGCTCCTGGCGGCACGTGCGGTGCCTCGGGGCCTCCCGTGCCCCGGCCGCCGCTGGAGCGGGGGGTGCGCGTGGGGAGCCCCGGAGCTCGGCTCGCCCGGCTGCCTGCAGTCACGGCGGCGTTTGCACACACTGCCGTGACTGCAGCGTGCAGCCCCCCTGGCTGTCAGCCTCTGCAGCTGCTCGTCACAGGCTGCTTGATTTTGTGTTTTTAGTTAGCTTGGTAATTAGAACAAGCTTGATTTAGAAAAGCTTACAACGTTGAGCATAATATTTGGGTGAATGGCCTTATTGATTGATCCTGTGTTGCTCAGAATGTGTTTCTGACTTGGTTAGTGTGTCTTAGAAATTGTAATATATTTTGATGTAATGGAAGTCAGAGGGGAGCAAATGGAGGCAACTATTAATAAAGTGTGTTTTCCCTCTGTTTTGTAGTAATAGTACTGTATATACACGTGAAAAACTTACACACCCCAGTGGCTCAAGGGTTTGTGGACTTTGGCTTGGAGAGCTGAAGTCATCTGTGAAAGCTGAGAAGTGAAGAACTGCCTTTTATGTCAGTGTATATTGAAACTTAAAGTTAACAGAACATTTTAAATAAGGTCTTTTTTTACCTGCTCCATAGTTCTACGTGATTGGATTTTTTAAAATATTCACTCTTTTTAAGGAAGCTGTTTCTATGAGATTACATGTGCAACTATTGCAGTATGTAAGGAATTCCCTGGAAGTTCTGCATGTGTACTTGAATAAAGAGAATCGGAACCTATTCCTGGGTGCTTGACCAAGTGTGCATATGCACATACTGTTAAAAATGTATAGAAACATAGCAAGTGCTGTTAAATTGTAGGCAGGTATCTTAAGCTATACAAGAACAGCATAGCCTTCCTTTGCAACAGGTGCAACAGGGCTTCCTTTTAGCTGTTTTTTAGGTTATCAGTATTCAGCTTCAGAATTTTACACCCTTCAAAATGTTCAGAGAAAGCTAGCTCTTGTTATACCCAGCTGATTTTAACATGCTTCTACATGGTGAATATATCTGTGAATATATTACTGTGTAATAACAGTCTGCTATCACCAGTCTGGAAGTACGTGGTACTTCTGGAAAACAGATTCCGTCCATCCATGACACTGTGAGTTACTTCTGTGAACTCTGAAAGTCCCAAATTGGATACATTCCCAAAATGAATGGCTCTCCCTTAAAACCAACCTAATACTTTGTAGAGCTCTCAGCAACCACTCTATAGTCTTAAACTCTTCATCTCTGTCTTGCATAGATAAGAGTACTTAAAAGCGGGAGGTTTTAATGTTTTGCTTTCATCTTTCAGCTTCTTACCCTGTATTCAAAGGTTACACACTCTCTTTCTGGAGACTGGGTGCTGGATTAGGGTGAGTTTTACCACTGCAGCAATATAGGAAAGATTGCGTCTTTATTTCTGGAGGTAGTTGATTCTCCTTACCTAAATAAATTAGTCCTCTCCTGTATGATGAAAAATGGAGAGCTATTTTTCTACGGCTTAGAATCTCTGACCATGCTGAAGCTGAAGACCAAGTGAGGCTTCTTTTATGTTTCTGCAAGCCAGTTGCATTATACTACATCACTGTGATGGCAATATTTATATGTGGCCTTGAATGTAAAGTGGTGAGATGTTTCAGTTCTAGCAAGAGTTTTTATTGTTCTTTCCCTGATCTTGAAAGAACCATCCCCATTACCTGCTTACAGTGTGAGCCTCGTATCCCAAACCTTGCTGTTGCAAAGTTGACTGGATTTGCCTCAACATTCTTGGTCCTATAGCAAAGTGCTTTGAAACAGGTGGTTCAAGAGCTGACATTATTTGATTAGGGATGAAGATCTTCAAGGTTTCCTGTGTCCCAGCAAGACTTTGTATGACAGACACCCTGACACTGCTTCTCTTGGGGTAAACTGAGCTGCTTCTCCTGACCACAAACTGGTGTCTGTTTGCTGTCGCATCAAAGTACACAAGCTTGCTCCGCTTGGGGAACCTTCTTTCAAGCCCAGTTTATCTGTATCTGAAAACTTCCTTAGCATTTTCTTAGCCTGTCAACCAAGATTTCAATTTAGGGGGGCTGCTGATTTGATAATCTGCAAGTCTGAAAAACATTTTTAAAAAATTAAAAAAAAAAAAATTGAAAATGCTTGCCTCCTAACCATTTTACAGTTCTTTATTTGTTATTATTTAGGGTGTAGCTCACTGTAGTTTCTATATTTCTGCTTTATCTTTTGAAATTACAGTGTGATCCTTTTTTTCCTGGTGTTCTAGGTAATGTGGTGCTATTTTGCAAGTGAATCTTTTTAGTAGACAAGGTGTGCCCTACTTTGCCTGATACTTAAGATTAGCATTTTCCTTGCATAGCAAGACTGGATACGTTTCCTGTAAGTCAGACATATCTAGCCTTTGGAATTAAGTAAGCTTTTGCTTCACCTACTGATGTTGTAACTGACAATCTCAGATGAGAAATCAGGCAGGTGTTGTCGTGTTGCCTGTTCCTTGGGATGGTTTTAAGTTTTTTTATGTTTATTTTGAATAAGTAACACCTTAACCAAGGTTTGAGACACTATTTGGAGTCCTCTTCTGAGGATACTGAAGGTAGTGTGTCCTTCAAGGGATTATATGTGAAAGTATTTGTACTTCTGATGGTGTGAAGAACGTAGTTAAATAGCGTATTTGTTTCCAGACTGTCTCATCTTGTATTGTGCAGGAATGCACAATGGGAACATACCTCAGAAGTCAGTAGTTCTTTTACCACTGCAAAACTGGGCACTTTTTTCAGTTATCCTATGTTCCCCTTTCAGTGTGTATTTTATGTACTGCTTTTGCTTGCATGACCATTGTATCAGACTGCGCTGTGCCTCTGCCTCTGGCGTCTGTGTTCTTGGGTTGCTTTCTGGATCTTGGGAAGAACGCATCCCAGTATCTTCTGCTAAAGTTCACTTCATCTTTTTGTCTTGTACAGTGTTTGTACCAGCCTGCTCTATCACCATTGGGACTATTGGTTTATTCAGCCTTCCCACAGCTGTGAAAATTTGTTCATGGTCAACAACTTACTTCTCAAATGATGGTGTGATTGCACAAGATGATGTCTGCTTTTATTGGTTTACCAGGATACTATTGAGCACGGTTGGTGTCTTGCTAAATTATCAGATGTCTTGGCTAAGGCAATACAGACCCTGTCAATTAACTGGACACGTGAATGTTTAGGTTAAAATTTATTTTAGAGTCAATACTGATCTCACCTGAGTTTTTTAGTAAATGAAATGATTTAAAACACTGGTGTGTCAGAATTGAGAATTGTGAAAGAGACCTGCTGAATTTCCTTTCCCATCTTGTGGGTAGGTGATGACTGACTGCTGTACAGCTGTTGACATGGTGTTGTAATATTCAGTCTCCTGCTAAGGAGCATTTGAAGTACCAGTTCCAAAGACAAAACATCAGATCCACTTTTCCAAATATCATCAGGAATGCTGGACTTGCTGACAGGTAATAGCTCTTTCAGGTCCTCTAGCTGTGACTGCAAAAACTGGCTTGGTTTCCTCCTTTCGCTCCCTGTGGCTCTCAAGTACCTCCTGGTCCTCAAGCTGAAAGCTCCATTAAGGAATTTCAGATTTTGTCTTGGACAGCAATAGCCCAGACACTCCTAGATACCCTGGATAAGGACGTAGCCTATTTGCTTCTTTCTCTATTACTCTACATCTCAGTGTCTTTTTGGCAGATAAAATAGGAATGTGCTCTACTCTCTCTTCTAGCCCATCTGTTTGAGAACATCTTAAGCCTTAAGATCAAGGAAATTTCCTTTTCCATTTTTTCATGCGGAGCAGAGCACACCTGCTCTCCTCTGCACCTTGTGCTCTGAGTACTAGACCAAGTTTACACAGAAGTGACTTAATGCTATTTGCATTGTCATTTGTCGTGGAACTGTTTTCTCAGGTGTATCTCATTGTCTTTTCCCTGAGGCAGTAGTTCATCCCACTTCTTGCAGGTTCTGGGACAGAGCACAGGGTATGCAAAAGTTACAGGATACCTGAAAGCTGCCGTGAAATGGGTAGGGAGGGTTTGGTCAGCTGGTGGTAGCTGCTGGGGCAAGACAGCCTTGCCTGTTTGTGTGAGCAACTGCACAAAGACCTTGTCCTCTGGCTGTAGCAGTGGGCAGCCCTCTACTTTGCATACATTTTTATACATAGTACTGTGCACCCTCTGCCCACAAAGGGTGCTGCAGCTTTTTATAGGTGTACTGCTTAGCTACCATAAGTGTAATGGCTCTTTGCTAATTTTCTAAAGGCTCAAAGAAGGGTCTTATATGAATAGTAGTGTGAGCACTTTCTATTTCTTTTTTCTTTTTATAGTATTAGTTCTTCAGATTTTTGTCTTTACCTTGTCCTGTTAGTATCTCTGTAGTGATTTCAGAAGGCTTTGAAGATAGATGCGTAACAATCCTAACCAAGAGTGTTCGGTATAAAAAGGACAGTTCCAATTGAGCAAATTTGTGAGAATGGTGTTTGGGTCCTTTAAGCAACTTGCATTTCATGAAGCATCTGAGTGGCAGTGAAGACAGCTGCAGATCCCACAAAACAGTTAAAAATGACACGTGTGTAAAGTGTGTGACTTGGGCTTTGCCCATGCAGTCCATTTGCATGTATGAGATGAGCCTCTAATGTTGCCCTTAATTCTGTGTCCTGTAAAAAGCCAAATGTGTGTGCTAAACATTAGAACAGCTGTGTACAGAAATAGACCATTTCTATGCCCCCCCTCCAGTGTTGAACTTGATTTTCTTCTGACGCGATCACAAGACTGCTGCTGCAGTAGGGGCTTAATGCTATTTACGTCGTCATTTGACATAGCAACATCTCTCAGGGGATTTTTAAACAATGCAGCTGTTCAGGAGAGATGAAGAGGTTGAGGATAGGGAGAGGGAAAAGGAGCAGAAATAATTTCATCTGCCATTAGGGATATTGTGGGGGGAGGGGAGGCAGCCAGCAAACCAGTGAGTTCAGTAGATTCATGATTCTGCATGAATGGATGGCAGGATCATGGGAGTCGCAGCTTTCCCTTGAATGGGAAGGAGCATCATGGGAATCTGGCTGCTTCTAATCTTTTTTGTGAATGATTCTTTTCCTTTAACATGGCACTGGTTTTTATGAATGGGTCTGGGGGCAAAGTGCTGCAAAATCCTTCTCGATCTGTATACAGGTCCCTTAAGGAACGCTAGGGTGGGAGTCGGGTGCAGCAGAACAGAGATGCTGCGATGTTAAGCTACTGTTCTGCTCTTTTGAAGTCTGAGAGGACGTTGTGCTGCTTTTAATTCAATATAATTTAGCTTGATGAAAGCAGAGTTGCTTTTTATGTGAAGTATTTTTACTACTTCCCTTCTTCTCTTTCAAAATGTAGTTGCCTACGTGTATTTTTCCTGTTCTAGTAAGGATGGAGATGATAGCACATCAGAAGGGCTTTGGAATGATCAAATTTGAAGTTCTGCTCTTCTTGTTCACCCACATGTTCCCTTTCTGACACACGTTCAAAAAAACTAAAGATTCAAAAAGTTTTAGGGGACCAGAAGTGAGAATGGAAATGGAGGGCCGTAAAGAATTGTTTTCCTTGGTCTGAAGCAACTCATTTGCCATTTGGCTTAAGCTGAAAAAAAGTATTCTTGTCAAGCTTACTTGAACACTGTTGTGTACATGTGTTTCCAGATTTCTCCATTTTTGCTGTTCTATGTAAAGGTGTGTAATTTGCTTTCTTGCCACCTTTGTTGTCCCTTACAAACAAAATGTGCTGAATCATTTGAGAATTTATGTTCTCACTGAAAGTAGCTTAATGTCATAAACTTCCTGTGCAGGTAATGTTAAAATTCAAGGATTCCTGTTGCAGAAGTGAAAATGTTCACGTGTAATGCTAGCTCTTAAAATAATGTTTTGTAAAACCTAATAACTGTTACAGTCTTAATATCTGAATGGTAAACTATTTCAAACTTCTCAAAACTGTTTTTTTCTAGGGGAAAAATACAAAGTGGAAACAAAAGTCATTGTGGCAGACTTTGGAGAGAGAGAAGATATTTACAATGGAATCAAAGCAGGATTGGAAGGCCTGGAGATTGGTATTTTAGGTTTGTATCTGATCTTTCTAAATTTTTCATTGTGGTGTCTTGTCTTGACATGCCTACTAACTTCTTCCCATATTGAAGTTCATTGAAACCAATTCACAGAAGCTATTATTTGTCTGACTAAGGCTTTGTTGCTGCATGCTTGAGATGTTCTCTAGCTTGCTGTTAATACACTACATGATACGGTGCTTGCACGTGTGCCTACTTTCTAGGAATTTGTGCTGCTTATTGAATGTGTTCAGTGTGTTATTCTGTGATTGTTGGAGGCCTTTGACTGCAGCTTATGACTGCATGCACCATGACTTGAACACTTGGGGTTGTTGAGCCTGGAGAGGAGAAGGTGTCTCTCTGGGGAGACCTTGTTGTGGCCATTCAGTACTTAAAGGAGGCTTGTGAGAAAGATGGGGACACTTTTTAACAGGGCCTGTTGCAATAAGACTGTTGCAAGGAGCAATGGCTTTAAACTAAAAGAGTGTGGGTTTAGATTCGGTATAAAGAAGAAAAGGTATTGAAACATTGGAGCAGGTTGCCCAGAGAGGTGGTGGATGCCCCATCCCTGGGAACATTCAAGGCCGGGTTGGATGGGGCTCTGAGCAACCTGACCTGACTGAAGATGTCAGGAGGATTGGACTAGATGACCTTTAAATGTCCCTTCCAACCCAAACTATTCTCTGATTCTATGATCTAATGTCATCTTAGATCCTAAGCAAGCTTCACATGTTTTAGC
Organism: Edolisoma coerulescens; assembly: GCA_013397115.1. Classification (NCBI taxonomy): domain Eukaryota; kingdom Metazoa; phylum Chordata; class Aves; order Passeriformes; family Campephagidae; genus Edolisoma; species Edolisoma coerulescens. The sequence continues at coordinate 599,838 of VWZW01000551.1, read as the reverse complement.
TTAGAAAATACTCAATTTAGGAGCAGAGCCCTTTGGGAGAACCATGAACTTTTAATTACAGAGCTGTTGAAATTCAGTCATTACAATAGAACATCAAGTAACTGTCTCCTGCTTCAAAAGTCTTAAGCCTTTTCTGGTCATGTTGTTAAGCTGTGTTTCTTTTACTGGTAGGAACACAATATGCCTGAGTATGGTTTGCTACATTGCAGGAGTGTAGGTGGTGTGGGAGTCCTTGAAAAGACAAGGTGATCCCTCCAGTTACTGTGTCAAATGTAGAAGAGCTGAGGTGATTTCAAATACGTGTTTCATCACAAGCTAAGAAGAGTTTCAACATAGCAGCAGTTTACTGGAATCTTCTTTGAGCAGTGGGGTAAAGGCAGTTGCTTATTTTGGTTTTTTTCCCTTGGAAGCACATATGCCTGTGCATATCCTGTATTTCTATGGTTAGTCAATATAGGGATGAGAACCTGTGGTGGTTAAACACATAAAAAAATCATGTGGCTCAGACATCTGCTAGGTACATGTCATCTGATAAAGCATTCCTCACTACAAAACTCATTTTACTAACCTGAAATGCAGTAATTGGAGCTTCAACTGTGGGATATTTTAGGCATATTGCAAAACAAATTTGTTATACACGTGATAATATACTGTATGAACTTTGTTGCTAATAGATGAATCTTGTTGTACAATGTTTGAAAAAAATGCTCAAGAAAATAGTGTATATAAAAATGCAATTAAAAAATAACATTGAAGGATAAAGCCCAGAATGATCCCTACTACTTCTAACAGACTTGAGTACATACAACTCATGGCATCCAGTATTTAATTGCTATAAAAATTCAAAGCCCTTGGAGTAACTTCAAATGCCAAGGATGTGTTTTGTGTAAAGAGTAGTTGTGACCCAGCTGTGAATGCCTTGTTTCTTCTTTCTGAAGGAAATAAGTTCCAAAGAAACTTTGAAGAGTAAAATTAATGTACGTTCTAATCTGTCCTGTCAAAATCTACTCAGGGAGTGCGGGGCTTGCAAGCTGCCTGTCAAGTAGCAATTGCTACAGAATGGTAGATCGTTTCCATGTCTCAAAACACCAGCAAACATTTTACTTTGCAAGATACATGTCCACACTGGAAGGGTTTTTATTATTTCTCAGGCTGTGATTAGGTTATGGTGATTTACAAAATCATAAAAATCTGACTTTTCATAGCCTTGCAGAAACTGGGCACTAAAGCAGTGTGTGTGTCTCAAATTTTGCGTAAGGTTATTACAGGAAAACAAAGCATGTTCTTCAAACTGAGTCTGCTTCGTGCTTTTATTTGCGTGAGCACCTTGGCTAAAAACATGGTAAAAATAGCAACTAAACGCTCTAGAGTTGTGTATTCTCTAGCTGAGTTCTGCTTTTTTTTTCTCTTGCAGCCGTTGTCAGTGCAGGTTTACAAAAACCTCTCTTCTAACTAAATCACTAGCAGTTTTAGTAGATCTTGTGCTCAAGATCACAAGATTACATGATATGTAGGTATTTTCTTTCCCCCAGAGATAGCTGTAGTGATAGAAACCACTTGCCAATGTAATTTTTCCACACAGATGATGGCCACTCCAGAAAGACAGTATTTTAATTTTTATGGTAATTAATTTCATGCTTTAGCGCCTTGTATTTTAAATTCTGTAGCATTTGTTGCAATCCAGAATGTAGCTTTTGTTGAGCTGTGTTTTTCATGTTTGTGTGAGGGAAAACATGGATTTAAATGAGAACAGCCGTAAGGGTTGATTTCTCAGGTTCCAGCATATTTTCTTCTCTCAGGTCTCATCTGGAACAGTAGGTATGAGAAGCATTGGTAGCACAGCACAGTTGCCAGTGATCAATGCTGATTATTTTTTAACCTAATACTTGGAGACATAGGAGTCTCCACACGTACTGCTCAAGAACGAGCTTCTAATTATGGAGTTGCACAGAGTCTAACTAAAGTACTTACAGATTGAAATCCTTGTAAACTTCTTATTTGGAAGCTTCTTCTCACCCACGTAGGAAGGCTAAAAGAGTTTGCATAATGTTTTGCTGTGTGTTCAAAACAGCGTCTGTCAGTGACTTCGAACATGTGCTAGCTACAGCAATATGTTAAACAAGCAGAGGTGGGAAATCTTCCTTTTGCCGTTCTTAAATAGCTCTGATTCTTGAAAGGAGTTTGTGCTGGACAGTAGCTTATCCTGTTGCTATCCATTTTTTTCTAGTTAAAATACGGTGGTACATCCCAAAAGCTGGGGTTTTTTTTAATGGTCTGTTACAAACTTGCAGCAGAGATGATTGCAACAAGTGGAAGGGTGCCTATCTGGGACCCAGTCTGCAGTAAGGGGTGTGAATTTCGTGTGACTGTCTCTGTAGCATGAATCATATAAGTATTCTAAATTCAGAGGAAATTACCAAGGTTAGTTCCATAACCCTGCCACAATTCATAGCCCAAATCCTTTGCAGAGAGGTGGAACGAAAAATAGTTTATTTTTGGATGAAAAGAAGAAAAAAATCTGGTACACTCTGGCAGTAGCAAGACTGGATCTTCTTCCTTTTAAAAACTTTTCACTCTTTCTAAATATAGCAAATGTCTGCTGGGAATTTGCCAACGCCCTGTTCCCCTCAATGCCTCACCTCAATTTTTAAAGGTTATCTAAAAGTTAAAAATTTGAAACACACAGCATGACTAATGAACTTCCATAAATACACTAAGATCTGGACTAAAAGAGCTTGAGGGAATTCCGAATGAAGTTGGCGCACTTTGCCAGAATCTCTTCCTCCTGTTTCTTGCACATTCTGCATCCCTATTGCTACTTAAATTATCTTTCAGGCTGGGTCTTAAAACGATAGCTTTTGGCACAGGTGGAGGGGCTATTTTATTTCATTTTTTGAAAAAGGCATCAGTGCCTTTTGACGACGTTTCTTGTCCCCGTGCAGACTCCTGCCTGGAGGTGCACGGTGCTGCTGAGCATACATAGCACTTTGGGATTCTCTGGGGTGTAAGACACTATATAAATGTAAAATGTTGCCACAGCAACCACATGTCACGCGATTCACTTGCGTAAGATGAACAACAGATACTTAGGAAGCGGAGATCCCTTTTGGTTGCTGCTTTTTGTCTGCATATCAATGTGCTCTATGGAGCTGGAGGCTGCAGAGCAGCACTGTTTTCGAACAGAATTAGAAGTTTTCTCCTGTTGGGGCTGGGATTTAGAGAATGAGTATTGGTTTCACGACCGAGAATAAAACCCTGCCAGTGTAAAGTATTGGAAAAAAAAAAAAAAAATCTTGGC
>VWZW01000551.1:565717-596451 GCA_013397115.1 Edolisoma coerulescens | reverse complement strand
GCGGGACGCGCCCGCCCGGCCGCGCTGGGCTCTGCTGCCACCTCCCGGCCGCGGGGAGCGCGGCTTGTCGCTTATTTCACTTGGTGAGTTTGTTTTTCGGAAAAAACGGTGTGAACCAGCCTCACCTGCTGTCCCGCCAGGCGCCGGCAGCTGCTCTCTGGCTCGACACCCCACCAACAGCCCCTTTGGTGGCAGAGGCAGCGTCCTGCCCCCCGCGCTGTGCTGAACACGGCAGCTTGTAAACAATGGGAGAATTAACGCTTACACGTTAAAATGGCCTGTCCGTGCGCTCCCGCATTCCACTGCGTGTGCGCGGGGATACGTACAGTTAAGGAAACTTGGCCAAAGCAGTTAGAATGTCTCAAATGCAATATTTCAAGAGTATTGCCTGAAAAATGTCATTAATCGGGGGCATCCGAGTGATCTAATTTGTGCTTTTCTTTCAGTCAACAATGTGGGAATGTCGTATTCTTATCCTGAATATTTTCTTGATGTTCCAGAGCTGGAGAAGGTAAGTGCTTTTGTGGTACCTTCTAGTGTTCTACTGTGGGTTAGCAGATATTACAGAAGTATTTAGGTTTGGTTAAGGAACTCACACAAAATGAGGTTTTCTGATTAGAATTAAGCATTCAAAAACCTGGAGATGTACATAAGCAGCATAACACAATGCTGGTGATGGCAGTCTCACTTTTTGGTGGCATTCTTTATGTACTCTTCTCTGCTTTGTCTGCTCCTGTCTGTGGTCTCATCTGGCTGTTGCTCATGAGCTGCTTTAGCTTGTACTGGGGGGCTTCTTATGTGACTGAAGGGGAGCAAGCAATTTCATGGATGGAAGCTGCATATTCCATAACACTTAAAAAACTTAAATATTACCATTTTAGACAGTTCGTAACATAGGAACAATCTTGGTTGTACCAAATACATTGGAAACTCTGATTATGAACAATTTCACTGGTGCATGATTTTCTTTCTGAAACCCCTGTAGCTCACTGGGTTCACTGTGGTTTTGTGTTTTCTGCTTAAGTGTTGCTAAATACAACTGGTGTTTGGTTCACCTTCAAAAATGCTTCATAATGATTAGCAAAAAAACCCAAACAAACAAAAAAACAAACCTTAAAGTTTTTAACCTGCTGAATAAACTTAAAGTCACTAAAATGGTGAAGAGTAAAATACGGTAGTTCATTTCAAAACATGTCTAAAAGATAAGAATTTATTGAAGTTCATAAGTATTGCAAATAGTGTTAGGAAATAAAGTGTCAGTGTGGTACGCCTGTGTGGTTCTGTATTAGTGCGAGTCCCTAATCAGAGATGAAACCTGACCAAGAGCAATTCACAGACTTTCCTTTGAAAGTCTGTTACTGTTCCGGATACTTAGGCAGGAAGGCAAGGAGAAAAGGCACATAATTTATCCCAGCGCTTAAACCCAGAGGATGTATAAATACTGCTCAAATAACTTAAAATGAGTAAACCCCAAAACTTTGTTTTCTTGCAGACGATCGACAAAATGGTTAATATTAACATCATGTCTGTTTGTAAGGTAAGTTACCAACACTTCTTGATAATTCAAAACCAGAAAACCAGATTCAGTTATCTGAGGGAATTACTTTGACCTATTAGACTATAGGTTCACTTTCTGTCTTGGAAAAATCCAGAGGTTCTGATTGTCATGTCGGACTGTTCTGATTGTTGCGTGAAATGTAATTTGTTGTAAAGATGCCTATTAGCTATTTGAAAGGAGCAAGGTAAGTACATAAAACAGCACTTAATGCTTCTTCACTGTTTTTCTTCTAATCCTTGTAAATGGTTCATTCTTTTCCCCCTGCATCTGTGTTTCTCGGGGTGGGCAGCCCTTACCTCTGCATGCCTAAGTTTTTGTACACTGTAGTGAGAAGGCACTTAAATATTTTCTGCAAAATACATGATCAAGAAGGAAAACCAAACTCACAAAAGCATGCATTAACTTTACTTCAGAAGTTACCTTCACTTTCTGATATTTAAACTGAAGTTTTTATTGAGGAGAAATTAACATGACTTCGGGCTGAAACTTAGGGCTGTTCTCTTGTTTATTTACATGAGGCCCATTCAAAAATGAGGTTTTCATCCTAGTATGATGAAAAGCTTTAAGTCAAAGCTTAAAATGGACAGAGGGAATAGCTGCTTACATGTCACAGGGCCTTGGTTAGTGTATTACCAGTGTGTGCTGATCAAGCTCCTTGGGACTATTCACTGCTAAACCTTCTTATGTGTAACAGTATATCTCTATTAGCTGAGGGTTAACCTTTTGCCTCAAAGCTAAAATATTAGGTGTTTCAAAGATGGCTTGAAAGATTTGACTTTTTTTTGCAGGTCCTCTGATTAGGTCAAGTACTAAATTCATCTAGTACAGTGCTTTTGGGGAGTCTAAACTCTGTTTTGTTTCCATGTGAGGAGGCACAGCACCTCTTAAAACAATGCTTCAGTAAGAGTTTCACACTTTATTAAAACATAGACAAACAGTGAAAATGCAGCCATTGTATGGCTGAATGGGAGTTGGTAATGTCAGCTTACTGCTGCAAGCTCTTACTTTTGTGTGTGTTTTATTTGACAGAGCTATTTATTGGAAAGTTAGAAATGCTATAACAATGAGTCTTCAGAAACCTTTCACCTGGAAAATGACTGTGAGCCGGACAAGTACAGATTTTCTAGTTGACCGAGAAGGATTGTGGCCCATAGTGTCTTGTTGTCCCCCTGCAAGATGTCAGCAGAGAAGTCAGTTATTAGTGGGCACCTTTGAGAGTTTTCTCTTACAGAAGGTTTCTCTTACAGAAGTCATTTAAGTTAACAGAGCTGCATCAGGTGTACATCTGAAGAAGTGCCATGCACAGACCTCCTCTGCTGAGGTGTGAGGTCTGTGCTGTGCCAGCAGAGGGAGTGCACTATTCAGTGATAAAAGAATTTGGGGTGTCAGTCTTCCTGGGAGCATCTTGTTAGAAAAGTTACAGATGAACTACTTTAATATGTATTTCTGAAGATGGTAGGGTAGAATAATAGTTTAACCCAGCATATGCCTGAAGTTCCAGAGATACAGCCAGACTGTATTGTTTTCCAAAGTAAACTAATCCTTCAGTTGTAGTGTCAGTGTTCATCAACAATTTAACAAAATTGTCATACAATTTCTTGTAAAATTTGCATCTTTTCAACCTCTTCATATTCTAAAATGGCTGTTTTTGCATATATAGAAACTTACTGAAGATCTGCTTGCTGCGTGTTAATAGTGTTTTTCCTTCTGTTTGAAAACTTTTGTCTTGACTGTGAACAACTCCTGCTACTGGATTTAATCAGAGTTTGAGCGTAATATTTCAAGCTCGAAAATGTTTTCTCCTGCACGAATGTGTTGTGTAATTAAACAGTAGGCACACCAGATGCTTACTGTTTTGGGAAGAAGAGCACATTAGAGATGTGTGCCATCTGTAAGACACTTTCTCAGGAGAACCCGTAGAACTAGAGAATCATGGTATGAAAAAAATAAATTTAGGAAAAGTCTGTGTATCTTTTCACTTAGATTTTTAGGTTGTAATCCTGTGAATATTTAGTTCAGTTTTTGAGGTTGATACCATCTCTTATACATATATATGTATGTGTGTATATATATATATGCATGTGTGTGTGTTTTTTAAAAACAATAATAAGAGTATTCTCTCTTCTTGTCTGACTAAACACACAAAGTTTGTGATGGAAGAGAGCACAAAGTTCTTAACAAGGAGCTGAAGGTCTGCTGAAATGTGAAAGTACAGGAGAGGCAGAATAGGTGTTGCTACTGCCCGTCCAGGCTCTGCCCACAGGATCTCCAGATCCTTGTCAGAGGTGTCTTATAACCTGTACTGTTATGTTCTAGAGTGTTGGCATCCACTTCCTTGCCTTTTGGGCCAAACTTTCTCAGTGCCTAAAAGATGATGATATCCCCTGTCCTCTCAGTAACCTGCACCACGTGCCACCAGCAGCCCCTGTTGGACAGCACAACTCTTCAAATAACTCCAGTTCTGGCTGAAACACTCCTTAGGCTTGAAGTGGGAAAGTCAAGATAATTAGCACAGATTGATTCTGCAGAAATGTTGAAGTCTGTTTTGTTGCCACAAGTATAGGCAGTTTCGAAGCATAATGCTTATCCCTTAAGTTTTTGATCCATCTTTTTCTTCACTGGTCAGCTCATTGGATTTCCTAGGGGATATGCAGTGTGTAAGAAGGGGTGCCCTGAGAGATAAGACTACATCTTCACCTCACAGGACAAATTTTCAGCCTAGCTGGTCCCACTGTTTAGTATTTTTCCCAGCTGGAAAGTATCTGATACAATGGAGTTTTGGGACGTGCTTGAGAACTTGTTTCCTGTCAGAGCTTTTAAAATGTGTCTTTCCCAAATGCTATTCCATGCTGCCTGCCCCCATCATGTCCTTAGAGCACTATTGGGTTAGACCACCCATGAACCACGCAGTCATGCAATTTTGGGGTTCACTCAGTCTGGCATGAAGTGTTGATTACTGTGATGTGTCTTCAAAGCACCCTGTACATGACTGAAGATAAGCCATGTAAAACTGCTTAAAACACGTTGGAAATCTCATGTCTTTTAAAATACTGGTTAAAAAAATGGACAAAACAGCACCCTGTCCCCCAGCCACAGTAGATGTTTTTTAAGTAGTCTGGGCAATATCACATTTTTATGGTGATGTGCAGTGCAGGAGTTACATATAATATACAAATATACAAATAAAGAAGTGTTATAGGTCTTGATGCCATAAATAGAATGAAGATTTTTCATTTGTAGTATTTTCTCAGGAGAGCTTGAGACTTAATGCAGTCATATACAAGGATTGAATTGACAAATAAATTAGGAAGAAGACAAGGTAGTATGTGCAGTTTCATGGTTCTTGTCATAATCTCGTCTCAAGCTTCTGGAGGGATTTTCTTTAATGATTGTTGGTAGCAGTTCAGGTAATGTGGGTTTGTATTATCACTTTTGGATATCTTGTTGCATTTTGAGACAAATGCAACAAATATTAGTGGCATTAAGTGAAATATCAGGGCAAAATCTCTGGGTTTTTTTGTTAACCAGCAAGTGTTGAGAAATCAAAATTAGACTTGTTTTGCATAGTTCTAATCGTAGTTCCTTTGTATTAACTTCATCTTCTTGAGTCAATTCATCTTGGTGTTCTACAGCCTTTAGTTTCAGTTGGGAAAACAAACTTGGCTTGGCTATTGGCTTAATGTCCTGAAAGCCAAGGGTGCTAGGATTGCTGTCCAGTGGAAAAAGTGGGTAGGTAATGAGCACAGAGAGTAGCTTCAAATACTTCAGGGAGCTTTGTTTCTCCTTTGAAAGCTGCAAGAGTTACTTGGTATGGAAGGAACTGCAAGTTTGTTATTTCTTTTGCAGCATCACAGTATGCTAATTGCATTGGGAGTGAGGCATAAACTCGTGTTCTCTTGAAAAATGAGCAGGACTAAATAGTTGAGGGAGTGCTGGCTTAGCGGTTGATTAAGCAAGGAGCTGAATTGGTTTGCAGGCTATTATATTGTGGGGGGACGTAAATTTTAGGCTTGTAGGCCAGGCTTTGCTTGCAAATTGGCATTAACAGAGGAAGGGGGAGAGTAAATTATGTGCATGTACACCCCTTGTGTCTGTGGTAGTCTTCATGTTGATGACTTTACTCATGTTTTATACTGACTGTCAATACAAAAGGCTAATAGGCCTTACGAAATAAAGGATTTTTGTCCTCATATTTGAGACACTTTTAATTTTCTCAAGAGTTCAAAATACATAAATGCTTCATGTTGAACTGAGAGATCTGGTGTCAGCTGCCCTCCTAATGGAAGAGGAGTGAGAAGTGAATTACACCAGGCTGTGAACCCCAGACAGGATGTGGGAATAACTACTACAAAGTATGAAACTGAGTTTAGGAAAGAAAGCAACAACAGAACCCACAACCAATATAAAATTGAAAGGAGGAGCAGAAGTTAGAGTATTTGAGAAAGAGGGGAAATATTCTTTTGTGGACCTGTGTGTAGAAAGAAGAAAAGCCTGGGGAGCAACAGTCCTGAAAAAACAGTTGGAAATGACATCTCTCTCTCTCTCTCTCTCTCTCCAATGTGTGTTCAGATAGGCTAGTGCAGTCTAATACCACATCTGTAAAGCTACCTTACCAGAAATCAGGTGGCAGTTGTTTGTCCCCTGCTAGAACCCTATGTGAACTTTTGTATTTGCTGTGGAAAGGGTCACAGTAAGTGGAATGTAATTCTGAGGACAGTGGCAACACTGACTTGTGAGAAGAGATCACTCTGTGTGTGTGTATTCCAGTCTAGTCAAGAGGTTTCTTTATGTTTATATTCAAGGTCATAATCAAAGAGGGGGTTGATGATTTAGCTGAGTACATAATACAAGTTGAAAACAGAGAGGGACAGTTGCCAATGCTTGGAAAAGGAGTAAGTGTTCTGTGAAGGTGGTCATGAATATCATTCAGATGGTCCAGAGGGAGAAATTCAATGTTGTGGTTTCCCACCTTGCTGACTTTGAACCTGAGAGTGTGATACATAGAAAGCTGCATCAAGGGAAATCTAGTTGTGATAAATACTTTTAAGCAATAGTCAGAAGCACTGGGGATTTTTCTTCAAAGTACAAGTAACTTGGGGGAATTCAGGAAATCCTAGAGTTCTGTGGCTTTCTGTAGATTTGGGGTTGACACAAACATGTATTTCACCTCTTGAAAAGAGAAAGTTCAGCCTTATTTGAGCAGTCTTTGTCCTGTATAAAGGGCAAGAGGAGAAATATGCTTATTTTGAGAGCTTTCTGGTTTTAACTTGACTCCAAAAGTTTGTGGCTCTAGGAAATAGGGAAAACTTTCTCTTCTAGAACTGTTGCTCCGAGGAAAGTCGCTGAAAATGAATGGGGCTTGTTACTTTTCATGGTTCCCTTCATACGCCCTGAGCCCCTGACATGGCCACATGGGTTACTGTGTGAGCTGAGTTGACATCAGGTTTACTTGCTAGTTTTTACAGACATAAATCATTCTTGTGTGGCTTGGGGTATGAGCTGCATTAAGAAATTATTGTTTCAAGAGAGACACATTAAAAAAACATTGTAGATGCTGAGAATGGGCCTCACAATCAATTTAACTACTAGTGCATGAGAACAGTTCCTTGGTTTTTCAGTGTACGGTCTGCGGGCGAGGGTGCCAGTTAACTTTGTTAAACAGCTACTGCATTTGTGAACTTGTGTGAATCCTCTGCCCAGGCACTCTGAGTTGTCTTATGGTAGCAGTGATGTTTTTGTACATGAGTGGGTGCACCACAGGGAATTCCTGATCTTTAAAAAGTTATGTTGCTCTGAGTTGTTAAAATTTCACCCCAGATTTGTGAATGAGGGATGCTTCTTAGCTGCGTAACACAGTAGCAAACTTGTCCAAGTTCTCTAGCCTCACCCTTTGTTGTATTTGTATAGCCCTAATTACAGATCATTCTACCCTTTCAAAGTGGAAAGAATGACTTGCCGTCATAACATCATAGCATGGAATGATTTGTCTCTAAATATACGACCTGTGGTATTAGATTTCTGGCTTTGTATAACAGTTCCGGGGCCCATAAGGTCTGAAGGATGACTTTGAATATTTACCTCAGCTTTTCCTGCTGTATTTTAAGTAGTCTGAGTGAACATGACTTGAAAGATATTCAAAATTTTACATATTATTATTATTCTTTCCAAAAGCTCTGCTTCTGAGCTATTGCTTGGATCAGATTGAGAGAAGACTACAACACAGAGATAACTAAGAATGGGAGGTTTTCTTCTTAAGAAAAATCACCTTGGTTATAACTTCCAACTATTTGTTAGTCCTCTAATAGCAGCTTTTAATTGTAGTTCCTGCTTCAGAACACAAATCTAGCCATAAGTCTGTGCATTCTTTTATTTGCAAGTAGGAATCTTTGCTTCGTTAGACTCAAAGTGGTGTTACTTTTTCTAGAACTAGAAGGTAGAAGACAGGTTTAGTGAGGAAGAGTGGGCAATGGCAACCTGTGCTTGCCAGGAATGTAATAAATGCAGTTGCAGGTAAAAAGACATCAAGAAATGATAGCTGCCTATAAAAAATTATTGAAATGGTCTGTAATCAATCTCTACCTTAAGTTAGTCATTTGCCCTGAGCATCCTGGAACCTGAGATCTGGATGGTTAGGTATGAAAGAAGTTGACTTAAAAACAAGGCAGCCCTCCAAACCAAAGGAACTATACCCCAAACTCTGTGGTAGCATTATGTGTGTATGTGAAATAATTGGAAAATAAACACAAAAATAGAGTGCAGCAATCACTCTTCGTGGTTGTGTGCTAAACGTAACTTTTCGCTAGACTGTGTAAAATATCAAAGGTTAACAACCTCTGATGTTGAGTAGTCTGTCCTAAACAAATTTCTCAGATGCACATGCTCACTCTGCTCTAATGCAAATTTTCAGAAAGAAAAAACATTTTGTTTTGGATGAGCTGGCAGTTTTCCCATAGCCTAACTCCTTGTCTGGAATTACCTGAGTCTTCAGAGTCTTGGGAACATTCGCATTTTCAACTGTAGCACTCCTATTTCTGTGGAAAGTAGCATTCCTTCAGAAAAAAGGTTATGTGAAGGAAACCTAACCATGTTCAGTAACAACCAGCAGAAAGCACTCTTCTTAGGGTAGTTCCCAACCTCTCCTTTAGGCTTCCTGACACCTCCTTCTGCCTGTATTAGATTGCCTGCAGAGAAACAAACACAATTGTGAAGTCCTCTGACATCCTACATGCAGGTTCCTGTAGATTGACCTGCAATGCTTTGCCATTTATGAAATACACACCGTTACAGAACGGACTATCTCTAAACAAGACCTAGCTAAAATTTGGATTCTTTATCTGGGAGATATTTATTCAGTTCTAGATGTTTTGGTTTTGAACTGCCTTTTTTATAATGGCATGTCTGAGATTACAGCTATTGAAGGCCCATGTTAACCAGTCTGGCTGTTTTGGATAAGGATCATACAACGCAAGCCCGTGTGGACACCACTGACACCATTATTAGTGGTAAAACTACATTTCTGCTATTAACTGTTTTATTTGAATCAATGCTGAAAATATTTTACATTTGGGTACAGTGTATAAAATTGCCAGACCTGAGTATGGGTGCAGAATACCCTGCCAGCATTTTTCCAGTAGTGCACTTTGAGCATGCACTTGGCTGGATCAGGTGAGACTGACTCAGAGAGCTGCCTTCTGTTATCTTGCTCTTTAAAAATAATGGTATTTTTACATCAAGATACTGAATATTCATAAATATCGTTCTTTCACACATCACGAAGTATAAAAATACTGATAGAAATGTTTGCCCTATTTCACAGAATTTTAAAATTCCCTCAAAATAAAAATTTTAGTAAAACAAATGGAAATGATGTGGAGTATGAAATCCAGTTGTGCCATCAGTATTTTTCTGTGGATGGGAAAAAAATTGATTGCTTGTCCAGCTGAACTTCAGAAACAAGCCATTTAACACAGTTGGTGGTGAGAGACTTCTCAATTTCTACCCAAATTGTGTACCTATTGCTGTATTTCAGCTGTTAATGGCTTCATAGTTTTTTATTTTATGTAAGTCCACCAATTATTGTAGCATATTTTTCTGTGCTCTCATTTGGATATCAATAGTAGCCAGCAGGTTCATGATAAACTGTTAGAGTTGCTTGGTGGGTCACAATTTGGATTTAGACCATGAATGCATTTGTGTGCATTTATGACAGAGTTTCAAACGTAGGGTCCCCTCTACACTACAGTGGGAAATTGTGTCCTGGTTTTTCAGATCATTTATGGGTCGCCTAAGGGAAGGCAATTCCAGTCCACATCCATGTGCCAATCTATGGAGATGATATGCAGCATTACACTGCCCTGGGAGGCAAGAAACAGTATGCTGCTTTTTGCCAAGGGATCTGTGGAAGGGATCATAAAACTTGCATCAGATAAAAGATCTTCCAGTCTTGAACTAGTCTTAAAATCAGCCCAAATCATTCTTTATCCTTTAAGATTAAAATAAATAATTGTTTCTACATCTCTTTTGAAGCATTAGTATATGAAAAAGCTCATGTATGCTTAACTTAATACAAGTGGGTTTTTTGAAGCTGCATCAGGTCTGTTTAGCTTGTTGATGCTTATCAGCTCTGAACACTTGGTTTGACTTCTGGGGCAGTGCTGACAGCTAAGTGTGTCAACAGCTGACTTCATGAAAGGAAGGCCTGTTCAACTCCTGCCTGTACAGTCCCTTATCGAAACTGTCACGCAGTGTGGCTGATGGCAGAATCTATTCTAAGGGAGAAATGCCAATAAAATGCAAAACACAGCCCTTCTCTACCATTTTCTTTGTGTGTCAGCTGCAATCAACTGAGATCATTTTCTTTTGTGTTTTTTCTCCTTTATTCCTGAAAGGGTATGTTTTATAATTCAAAAATAAAAACAAACAAACAAAACCTCAAACCCAGATTGAGTCATATGTAAGGCCTAATGCAGTGGTGATAATAAAATAAGTAGCTTCCTGCAATAAAATTTGTTTCTTTGTAATGAAAGTGCTTACAGGTGTTTTGTGGGCCTGTATATACTGATTTCTTTTGTGTGTGTGTTTTTCTCCCCATACTATTCAAATATTCAGTGTTTTATTTTAAGCTATCAAGGTAATTTGGGATCAGTGGGAGTATCATTACGTTTTGGTGTGTGCTGGTTTTAGTATTGTGTTATCCACCCCCCCATGTTCTCAAAAACTTTTGTTGGAACACCTTTTAGATGTCAAAAGTGGTAGCAGTTTATATTTCTTGTCTGATCTGTCTTTGGTGTCAGTGACAGTTATTCATAGGGTTAGTTGGGGCAGGGCAGAATTTGGCACAAGCAGAATTTTGATATTATTTCATGAAGGCAGAAGTTTTGGGTTTAAATTGTATTTTAGGATGGTAGTAATTAGTAATGGGAAGATTAACTATTTTACACTAATTAAAATTTTGTCCAAGTTTGGATCAATGCTTAATTTGTTTCCCTTGTCAGAGATGCTCTGTCTGCAACTGAGAAGCTTGTTTTAGGATTACTGCTCTGGAGCTTCCTTCAGCCAGCTTGTAGATGGATTGCTCAGAGTCATAATGAAGGCAGGCATTTCCAGAGCAGTGAGGAGGTTTGCCAGGCGACTTTCCTCCTGGGGATGTATTTTTTTCCGTGTGAAAACATCTGTGTAATCAGGCAAAATTACTTTGGAGTCTTAAGTATTTTCCTTAGGTAACATAATGTAGGAAACTTACATTTGCTAGTTCTGTCAGTGCTCTTGCTGCTTCATAATTTGTTTTTGTCTTAAAATCAGCAGTTCAGTAAGCATAGCTAAAATGTATTGGATAATGTTTTGAGTCTTGGCAGAGGTGGTAAATATAGTCAGTCTTGAGGAAGACAGGTGTTTCTTGTGGGGAGAGAAAGATGGTACATGTACTGTAGTAGTCTGGTGTTTTAATGTTCTTTAGAGGCCATGGATGCTGCAGAGTGGTGAAGACATTTGTTTTATTTACTCTTGTGCTACTAGCTGGATGGGTTCACCAGATTCAGTGCACACACTACTTGACAGAGCCAAGTTATCCAGGTAGAATAAAAATAAACTGCCTACGCAAAGTATGGTCTCTGCTTCCCCGAGCCGTGCTTGGGGTGGAGGGGGTGGCAGCTGCTTCTGGGAGGAAGGGAGGCTTCCCTCGGTCTCTGGCTGTCTGGTGTCTGCATTCTCAGCCATCACGAATGTTTTCCTTTTGCAGATGACACGATTGGTGCTGCCCGGCATGCTGGAAAGGTGAGTCACACTAACACTATCCAGACAAAGTCATCATTATTTATAGGGGAGAATCCTTTCTTGAAAAATTCATTACTGTGACTAATCAGCCTAGTCTCCATGTTTTAATGGCAGAGTAATGCTGGGTGAGTCACGCTGATGGTGCATGAATCATCAGACGGTGGAAGCCTTTTCCACTCGATTCCCTTTTTATTTTTCCTCTCCCTTCTCCACTGTTGTGGTGATTCCTTTTAGAACAGAATTAAAAAGCCTGTCTGACTCATCAGCACTAACTCAACAACCTGCTATTCTGAGGGGGTGGTTACAGTTCCTGGGAATAACCTTCTTAAGGCTATTTCTCTAAGTCATTGTAAGTAAAATGGATGCAAAGAATATGTTCTCATTATACAGTAGGAGGTATATTGAGGAAAGGCTGTGATCATTTGGAAAAGTAGAACTGGAGACCAGCTCTTTAGAATAACACACCGCTGTCAACAGGGAAGACGTGTACTGACTTCCCAGCTAGCTCCCAGGTGAACCCAAAAGGTTCATGATTTCCACTGAGTCCCCCCAGGCTGTTTTCTAGCTGGTGTTGGCTGTCCTGGCTGTTTGCCATCTCTGTTGGGGTGCTAACCCTGCCTTGCTGGGGGTCGCCCTGGATCAGGCTTGAGCCACGCTCGCAATACTGGGGAAAACTCTGTAGAACCATGCAAACGAATAGGGCAGGAGGAGTCTGTATATGGGGCAAGCCTCCAAATCTGGCAAAGATGATGAAGAAAAGAAAGGGTATATTTTGTCATCCTGCTGTCTGGGAGTCTTCATTGCAGACCAGAATTCAGTTGTTCAAGTGTTGGACAGATGCATAGCAGATGTTTCACTTTTAGAACAAAGCTTCTTCCTGGGTGCAAACTGTCAGAGCTAATGGTCAGTATGGGAGTCAGTGTCCAGCACATCAGGGTGGTGGTGAGCTAAGATTTTTACTTAACCGATCAGGAGCTGTGAATAAGTTTATTTCATGTAAAGAGATTTGAATTAGAAATAAAGGCTCAAGACTGAGCTCTGGGGCAGGAGTGTACTATTTCCCAATGAAGCTGGAGTAGAGGGTGAGGATTATAGTACAGCCGTGATAGATACTCAGGGCTTTTAAGTCAGAAGCCACTCCTTGTCCTTGTACTGTTATTGATAGATAAAGGGACTTGTTTTTTGTGAAACCACTGCCCTCTGAAGGTGCCAACATGACCAAAACCATTTTGCTTTTCAAGGGATTTAATGTTTCATTGTTAGGTTTTGGAACTTAACAACTCTTAACAGTTTCTTGCCTCAGTTTCTTGTTTAAAGAAATACTGTATCTATCCATTTGGCAGAGTCATCTCTTCAGCTTCTCAAGACAGAATGATGTATAATCTACTTATAGAATATATTGTGGATGTTTTTCTGTTACACATCCACCCAGGTGAGGTGATTTGAATGAAAGGCAGCAAACCAGGATCCTGCTGACTTCTGGTTTTGACTGCCCTTGAGCACACATCGTCTTTCCTCTTACTTCTCTAACTGCATGACTACCTCAGGGATACTGAGGATAAATGTTCAAGAAGCCTGGAAAGAAAAGGTTAATTGTGGTTAAAAAAAAAATAAAGTACATTTCTTGAACTTTTTCCTGTGTATAAGGAACCATGTTAAAGACTGCTCCATTTGGATGATGGCCTTGGTTTCTGTTCCAGGGAAAAATATTTGAAAAAGCTTCCATTTTCTGTTTGATTTTTGTGAAGTTGGTTGGGTTTGCAGTGCACAGAAGCAATGTCTGCAGCTGCCAACTCTTGCACAGTCATAGCTCACAGGCCATTAACACTGCTAGGAGTCTGTAACCACAGGAGGACATGGTTGTCCAGTGAATCCAAGGGCATGAATGAATTGGAGCTGGACTCAGCTGCTCTTTAGGTCTACCATATATTTCTCACATGGGACCACAGGCTAGAAAAAGGCTCCAGGCTCTAAGAATAAGGCTAGACTAAGAATCTCATTGTCATTCCTCACTTGTTCAAGGAGGAGAGCATGTTGAGTAGATAGATGTGACGTAGGGTGTTAGAGCATCTTGCAGCTCGCTCTAGTGCGTACTTTTGCGTATTTGATTGTTGGTTTTATGGCAATATGTTGCAAGATAAATACAAAAATAGAGCATACTTTGCATGCTTTGCATCCAGGTCTGATAAGAGAAAATAAAACTAAATCTTGGTGTGCCTTTTACTTTTTATTTATAATAAACACAGCAGCATTAGATGAATGTCACTTCTGGTAATGGCATTTAGGTTCTCTGCTGTGGCTTCTCTCCTGTGCTCTGAACACTTAAAGTGACAATTTATTATCTGAAGCCTCCTATTACCCTTAAATGAGCAGTTCCTGTGTAAATACTCAGGCTACTGTCTGAGGTGGGAAACTCATAGAGCTGAAAATCAAGGCTTGATATCTTCGAGAACAAAAAAAGCCACCACCACCAAAAATCAGTTGGCTGTTGCTAGACAAATACCAAACTATGGTATTTATTGCCAGGGAAGTAGCAAGTGCATAATTACATTACAGAAGAAGCTTGCTCTTTCCACTTGGCATGCAGCTGCTGGAGCAGGCGCTGGTTGCCACAGCAACAGGGAGATGGCTAAATATAGCCTCCCTGGTGCTGGACCACTTAAGGTAGAATGACGGGGAGGTGTGAGGGTGTGGGCCTGGCTCTCTTCATCTTAACCAACTTTTTTTTGTTTGTTTGTTTGTTTGTTTTCATTAGCGGCACAGTCAAATTAGATGGAGCCAAAATTTCTTTTTTACTGCACTGATGCTCGAGTAATTCTTCAGATTCCTCCCCTAAAAACATTTCTTCTGCAATTCCTCTAAGAAGCAGAATTGTAATTGGAGTAATTGAAAGTGTTCCCCCTACACACATGCTTCTCAATTTCATTTTAGCGGGAGGTTTTAAGTTACAAGCTTTTAAGGCTAGGGCTGTTTTCTTTAGAATGTAAAAATACAAACCACAAAACCCCCAGTGGCACTGACTGCTTCAAAGAGACCAATACACAGAGCTGCTGCAAGGGGCTGCTATTAATGTTTTGTGTTTCCAAGAGGGTTTTCTTCACTGGGTCAAACCATTAATTCACTCTGTCTGGGTGGTGGTCACGACTCCTGCTAGAAAGTTGCAGTGTAGCCAGACACTGCGAGACCTGTGCTCACAGCCTGAATGTCAGCCTCTCTTCTAAAGCTTCAGTTTGTTTTAAAAGCGTGAGGCTCGTGTTTATCCACATCAACGCTTATCCTTCTTTGAATCCTGTTAAGCTTTTGTCCTCAGTTAAGTTTTGTGGCAAGTATTCCCTAGTCTGAATATGGGAAGAGCACTTTCTTTTATCTGATCTAAATTTCAGTCTTTCATTTAAATAAATGTCGCCTTTCTTTTGTATTCTGAGAGGATAAATCAAGATCTTGATCTTTTTCATTTGTTCATTTGTGCTCTTAATAGTCTCTTAAATAACTAAATTGTTGTATCAGGATAGACTTTTTTCCTTCTCTGCCCCTTTCTTAAATCATCAGGTTCTTAATAATTCTGGTCTGTATTTGGAGGCATAAAGATGTTTGTAGACTGTAATACAAGATTTTGGTGGTGATGAAGGATCTTTCCCTGCTGTCTTGGGGTGACAACATCATAAAGTCACCCCAAGACACCTGCCATTCCTAGCATCCTATTGTTTGGCTGGTTTTGGTGACTGCTGCACAAAAGACAACTCCTTGTTCAGGTTTTTCATGGACGGGACAGTTGATTTAGAGTCCTGCAAGGTTTGCGATTAATTCACAATTTTTTCTTTAGTATGCATTGTTGGTTATTGATGCACTGTTAATATTGATTTTTCATCTGCCTTTCTGTAGTCTGTTCACACAGCAGCCTGAGCTTTTAAAAAAGTACCTTATAGTATTTTCCAATCTGGTAATCTCTTAAAAACTGCATAAATACTCATTTCACTGCTAATCTCCATTTGAGCTCATAAATAGATATCACAATCACCACCTGTCTTGATACAAAAAACTTCTAGTGTCCGCTGTTAACCTTTTGCTGTCCTGAAAATTCATGATTAATTTGTGGTCTTATGCTTTCCCTGCTACGTATTTTGATCCACGTTACTACTCTATTTCACCAACCAAGCCTTGCAGGGAACTCCTGAAAAATACAATGAGCTTTGGCAAAGGTGCTTGAAATCCTGAATAACTGAAATTATTTTTTTCTGTCACATTTGCCATCTCATTCCTCGTGACAACTTAGTCACAGATGTAATTCACACTTGTATCATGGCACAAGCCATGCTGGTTTGAATCTGTTGTCATGATTTCCAAAGCATTTATAATGTTTTAATTTTTAATGGTGACTTAAATTACTGTTTGTTTTTAAGATGATCACTTAAGTCATTGTGGCAGCAGTGGTGTAGGGTATACCTGGTTGAACAAATACGATGGAAACTCGTATGAATCTGCAGGAGTTGAGCTCTGTGATGTTTGCCTGCATGAGTGTTCTCACTGCACTGAGCATGGCATACTTATCCTATGTTCAGGTAAACTGGTTTGAATTTCCAACAGGGTAAGAAGAAGCAGAGATGTATCTTTCACTATGTTGGACTGTCTTGCAGCACCTTCTAACAGAGTAATTGCCCTAATTTGCATGAGGCTTTTAAAATTAATTCTTTTTTCTACCTAGCACTAAATATGTCTGGTTTTGTAGTTAAAACTCATCTCAGAAATAGACATGGCCCAAAACAGTCTGTGTTGGGAGGTCAGGAGCCTTCCTGTCCTACCTGCACGTGCTTTAGAACAGCTTGACAGAGCAGGTGGTCACTAATTTCTGCTATCTTTACCAAAATACTATTGATAAATACCTTCAGTCTTACTGTAATACAGCTGTAAAACAACTCTCATTTCTGTGTTCATCCACTGAATATCTTCCATATTTATTAAAACATTTCCGTATTTGAGCAGTAGATTCAGATGCTTGAAGATCCATCATGAACTAACATTTAGAAGATGAATTATCAAAGTGTAAATCATACAACAAGCCTGTGTTCTGCCATCTTATCCCAAGACTTAGAAGCTCCTCTTGAACTTGTGCCAGGTGGACTCAATGGTTTTGCATAGTTTAGCTCAGTGTGTGTGTGTATGTATATGTGTATATAAATACAGCTTTGAGTCTCTTGCTGTATTGACCTTGGAGCTGTTTCTGATTTATACCAGCTGCTTGGATACTTATAACTGTGTGTAAAGTGAATTTCAATTCAGGATTTGGTTGGGGTTTTTAAACAGATCTTAATCTCAGTTGCATTCTAAAGGGTTTTTCTAGGCTTGCTGTAATTTTTGGAAAAATGAAAGATGTTTCCTTTATTTCATGATAATATATCTTTGCTTCCTTTCAGATCAAAAGGGATAATCCTGAATATCTCATCAGCTACAGGGAGTTGTCCAACTCCACTGCTGACTCTTTACTCCGCAACCAAGGTAAGCGTTCCTTTCCACACTGAAATCAAGTGTTAAACGTTAAGCAACACTTACAGGAATAAATGTTTTGGTGTCCATCTAGTGGTGCTTTCATGAACTAAAAGTACGGCGTTTCTGTCTTGAGCTTTTCCAATAGTGGAAACTGGAAGGTTGAGAGAAAACTGAGTGCAAGGGTTTACTGGTATGGAAATGACTATTTTATGTATTTCCTCATGCATTCTATTTTTTACATGGAGAAGGATGGTAGTGTACCAAGCAAGCTTAGTGTGAGGCTGAGAAAGGACATTGACTAAGTTTACCACACTTTCTTATTTTGATTTTGAAACTTCTGTTCCCTAAATTCTGTGATGATTCTATGATCTACCTTTCATCTTAAGTTCATCTGCTCTGGTTTCTCTTTGTGTCACTGGGACAGTTTCATTTTTTTGCAGCTGGTCTTATGGTTTTTTTCCCAAAGGTACTTTCAGGGGATTCTAAAATGTTGCCCTAAAGTATCTCCAGTGAACGCCATAAAGATGGAATATGGGCACAGTATGGAACTGAAGCATAGATAAAACAGAATGCAAGAGACATTTACACTGGTATTAAAGCAGTATGGCACTACAGCTTTTTCAGGCATACCTGGTAATTACCTTAAATACTTAAAGCGTCTCAGAGTCTAAGCAGAACCTTGACAGGATGAAGAAACCTTCAGTAGTGTCATTCATGTCAGAACAGACTCACGTTTCCTCTAGACTCTCAGTAACATCTTCATACTCCCAGAAGGGAGTTGATGTGCACTATTTTATTCATACTAAAGGAGAGGATATTTAAGTTTAGAAGCCTGAAGCAGCTTTAGCTGATAAAATTTCCCCTTGAAATAGCTGTTTCCTGAGAGGACAGTACTTTGTTCTAATACAAATGGTCACTTTTGTTGTGGCAGTGTCTTCAGCTTTATGGAATTAATTGAGCTTTGGATTTTAGTGATAATACACCTTACACTGCTTTGGTTAGTCTTTTTTTTTTCAGTGGGAATCTGAAGTATTTCGTCCCCTCCCCTTAAAAAACTGAATTACACATTGAGTAATCTGCCTATTCTCAGCACTGCCCATCTTCTACCACAGCAAGATTAGTAAGCATGAAAGTGACTCCCCTAATATAGCTATAGAAAGACTGTATCTGCAGTTTCTAGAGGTTTTTTTTTCTCTCATCTATATAAAGGAGGTTTAAAGCATAATATCCTTCAGGTGTAAGTCAATGACTGACTAATTATCAGGAACAAATGCAGTCCAACTCTTTAACCTTCCTGTGGAGAATTCCCTAGTTTACAATGAAATTAGACCCTTTTAAAGGAATCATAGTGCTATATTTTGACAGGTTTACCGACCTACCTGTGTTAATGCTAATGAGAAGTGAAATATGATTATATCATTTCCCACCTCACCCCCACACCTTTAGTGTTTGGGTTTGTAATTAGATATTTGGCTATCCAAGGAGAAGAAATTTTTCTAATATGCAATGCTTATCTGTTTATTAAGGGAATGTTTACTTCAAGAGCATTTTTAAGACTTCAAGTTCAAGGTTGTTGGGGGACTTGAGCTTGTGGAGGGAGAAAACCCAACTTGTTTTGAAATAAATTTTTCAAGAAAAAAATCTTCAAAGGTTATTTGTATACTGGAAGTTGCTTTTTCTTCTCATATAAAATGAACATTTTCTTTACAGCAAGCTCTTTGCAACCAGTAGAGAAGGCAGTCTTTTACACTGTGTCTCCATATTTGGAGTGGTAGCTAACACCAGGACTTTTGTCATGGAGGAATAGTTAGAAATTTGAATGATCAAAGCACTTTTATTAACATAATACAGTTCTTTTTAATAGATTATCAGTATACTCTGTGCAGTTATTACACATGCACCTGTCAGGTGTGTTTAGAAACTGCACCAAACTATTTGGCTTGTCCATGCAGGTACCTTATTGTTGCAAGAGGATGGTCAGCTCATTTGAATAGTTGCTGCTAGACCAGACTTTCAGTCTTGTTCATGTTGAGTACTGAATTTCATTACAAACTTACACTCAGGGGAGAGGGGGAAGGAAAGAACAGCTGAACAGCAGATAAGCTTTTTATGGTTTAAGGAGCTTCCTGCTACCTTGTACATGCAACTTAAAGAAGACTAAAAGGACCTACCTGCTGCACAGCAAAATCTAGTTTTATTTCAGATCTTCCGAGTATACTCGGAAGAGTGTCTGTTGAAATAGTCCAGAAGTGTGGGAGTGTTTCTGTTGCTTCTCATATAGGCTGGGTTCAGTGGGATGGCCTTGATAGGAAAAACACTGGGCACTGCCAGCTTTAAGTGCTGGTTTCAGTTAGGACTTCTCTTAAACCACTGGTGACATGGTGACCAAAGGAAGACTGTAGAGGAGGTGCAGTACTAGAGCTTTGCTGCTTGTTTTGAAACTGGTCTGAAGCAACTGCTTCTTAAATACTTGAACTCTTTTACTTGGTATTTATTTTAGCTTCAAGCATGGATAGGATAGTTTAGTTCACTTAGTTGAAGATACTCTATTCATGCTACTTGATTGTATCACTTCACTAAAACAAGAAACCAAAGCAGAACCCAATATTTTGTCTCACTGTACTGCAGGAGGGTAAAGTGGAAAGGTGGTTTAGAAGAATTTGGGAAGTGGGAATCTATGCTAGTTTGAACTGCTGAGTAGCCTTGGATTCTTAGGACAATATATCCTGGCAGGGTTAAGGAGGTGGCTTTATCAGCTTTGAGGGCATCTTGAAGGCAGGTGCTAACATCCACCTTTAAAGCCCTTTAACTTCTTTCTTTGAACTTTTAGTCTTGCAATTTCCAAAACTTCCAGAAGTTTGGAAGAGAATCTGTGGAGGTGGACTTGAGGATTAGGAAGAACTGTCACCATAGGGTGGCATTTTTTAAAAGTGTAAAGGCAGAGGACTAAGTGTTTAAACACTATGTTCTGAAAACCATGCACAAGAGGAACCCAATTAAATCACTCTTAAAAAAAACCTAAGGAGATGACATAAGTAGTGAACAATGTGAACATAAAGTCTTCTTTTTCCCCTTTTACTAGGCTTTGTGTAACAAATCTAGTCCCTTTTTCTTCTAAATTAAAAAGGGGTTTATTCATTTGGATTGAAGCTTGCTTCTGTAAAAATACTTCATAAGCATAGAGTTTCTATTTGAATGGCATTGCTCTTGTATGCAAAGTTTCATTGAAAACTTAGGGTTTTCACTTTAAAAACAGGAACTCCAAATAGTAATTCAAATACTCTTACACAAAACTGTCAAACTGGAGTTTCCATTGTAACATGTAGCATGCTGCATGTTTCCCTTCTTCTCTCTCCAGGCTTTTGTGGATTACTTCTCCCGAGGCCTCCATGCAGAATACAAGAGCAAGGGCATCATTGTGCAGGTGAGTAGTTTGTTTCATGTAAGTGTGGTTACCACAGCAACATTGGTGTCTTGGCAACAAAAAGGAATCTGCATATTCTCTTATTCGTGAGTGTGTGACACAGATTAAGGATAAGGATTTCCTTTGATCCCATTAGCAGCTTTCTTAAATTACTCTGAAACCATGGGTCTTGAAGCAACAAAAGACACGGTTTGATTTTAGATGATGGTGCTAATTGAACCTTTATGGATAAAGTATTCCATAAAACTGTGCACAATGCTGTAGAATACATCTTTATGAAGCTTCATCTACTGGAATGCACTTGTGGAATGCATTTGTACAGACATTCCATGGGTAACAGCTCGAACGACTGGAATAGTAGAATCCCTGCAGTGTCAGTGAATCAGCTGCTAATCTAAGCATGGTTGAAGAACGAACAAAAGCCTCAGAGATCCTTTGTGTGTAACTGACTGATGTAATTTTCTGTATTGCTAATGAGTCTTGCTTCATACCCCGCCTTGCCTCCTCCCCATTTGTTTGCCTTCCATGATTTTAATTATTTTTGGTGTGGCATGAAAGCAAACCGAGCCAGTTTCTCACGGCTTTATAGGATTTTGCTTTAATATCACTTCTCACATACTCTTAGTGTTTGCTTCCAGAGCTTGAATTCCAGCTTTGGTCACAAACAGTGAACTTTCCATTGCTGATTAAATCTCTCCAGAGCAAGAGTCAGTTTAATAAAGGTGGTATGAGATCTTACCTGTACTGTGAAGACAATGGTATCTCTTTTTGAAGTTCAGTTAGGGATCTTACAAACAAGGTTAGCTGTGTCCGTGCCTCTCATTCCTCTGTTTTGTGTGGTGGTTCTCAAAGCCATTTGAGCTTCAAAGGCTTTATGAAAGGTAAGGTACAAAGTTGCCTGCATTACTTGTGTAATCATCATACCCAAGAGCACAACTCTTATTACTGGCTAATACTATAGGGAAGTTGTTACCAGATTAAGGTTATGTTACCTTTTTGATGTGCTAGATATTTTTTCCTTTTAAATATATTTAGCACAACAAGAACTTCTAACCAGGAAATGTCCTGTCATATTTCCTGAGACTGGACTGCACTAAGAAAAAAGACAATTGTTGGGTGAGCTATTCCCATGCAGTCACCAACCCTTTAATGGGAACCTCCTGTAAATCTAGATTTAAACCTTATACTAAATATCTGAAGGGGTGCTGTTTATTTTGGGATCTGTTGGCAGTGGGGAGGAAGCTAGCAAAAGTGGACCCTGAAAGCATCCTAACTGCTTGCCTTTAATTTTGCACTGGTAACATTGTAACTTGGAGTACAGCCCCGAAAGCTTAACTTCTCCCCTGGGTGCTTGATTCTGTGCCCTGGCCCTCTGGGGTGTACCCTTCAGCTAAACTAATGTGCAGCAATGAAGGATGCATAAAAAAGTAGCACTCTGAGCATGTACAGGTTCAGCATTCAGGGTCATTTGGTGTGCTCTCAGTTCTTGAAGTGTGTTTAGCTGGAGTAACTTTCAGTGTTCCATGTCTCCTTGTTACTTTCTCTTCTCACAGGGCTTCAGCTGCCAGTGGGTCAATGTTTACCACATGGCAAGTTCCTTACAGCTTTCTCTTCACTTCCACCCTTCTCTATTACTTCTGTCTCCCCAGTGTCTTTTCAAATTGTTTTAGTTGTGGATTTAGCTTCACTGTGAGACAGCTGTTCTTCCAGTCATTTTCATCTACATGCAATGTGGTCCTCTCAGTCTGAGCACAGTCTCAAAATGAAACTCAAGGAACTAGTAGAGTATTTCCCTTTCCTACATCAATAATATCAAGTCTTCTGGGAGGATTTCTCCTGCTGAAGTCTGTCTACAAACTGTGAGGCACAGACCCCTTCAACACACAGCTTCATTGACAATAAAGATGGTGTGAACTTTTTTGGCCTGTGTTGTGGTACAACATCTAACCTCTGTTTTCGAGTGTTTTCTTAGGCAAAGCTGGTCATAGTTACTTCAGTGTGAGGGTGCTTAGGGACAGATGCTTGCAGGATAAAGAAGTGTTACGTCTTTGGGATGTGTTGTTTTTATGTGCAGTTGTCTCCTCCTCCCCAGATTTTGTCTAAAAAGTACTCTTAGCAGTTTGAGAGGAGAATGAAGGAGGAGCAAGAACTGTTCGTTTATGACTATGGAGTACCTATTGAGACTGAAAAGGTAAATAACCCAGTAACTCATGTTTGGCTAGAGGCATTAAGCACAGTATGAATGTACATAGTATAGGCAAGATTTTCTAGCTTTTGGGTATAGAAAAGCTAAGAAAAGGGTTTTTGGTGTCTTACATTTTTAGGATTATAAACAAATGAAGAATTAAATCTAACTTTCTGTATCTACAGGTATGTTTTCTTGTACAAAGCTTCACAGGTTGTGGTAAACTGTCTTTTTGTGACTCTGGTGTTGACTTAGGATGCTCAATTCCTGACAGCACTGCTTTTTATCCCTTAAATGTAGATAGTGAATTGCCATTGAGTTATGTGGGTCTGATTATCAATAGCTGTCACAGCTTCAATTTGTTATGCTAATTTTATTGCAGTCCGTGTCCTTGTCCTCTTGTTTCGGCCTCAGTCACTGTAAGCCACTAATGAATATTACAAGTACCTTCCTGTGGAGACTAGCTGACCTATCGCTTTCAGTCCCTTAGGAAGACTGCATCCCTCTTAGATTTTTTTTTTGAAGATTATCTTTGTGACCTTCAGAAGCATAACACTTTTAATTCTAGACTTGCCCTTCCAGCTAGATCATCATCATTGAAACCAGTTAACTTTTGCCATGCCAATAACTGCAGAATACCACTGTGTGAAAAGCAGAAACAAAGTGCTGGTGGGATTTTACCAGTTTCTTAATATCAGCCTCAAGTATGTGTCTTGGTCAAGTGGATTGCCTTCTGTGGAACCTTAGTTTTGACAGTGCCTTTGTTGCAGTGTAGCCATCTTTGGATTAAAAATACACTCTTCTGGCTGACTGCTCTGCTTAATTTTACAGAAGCGGCACAGTAGTAGCATGGGTTAAAACTCTGTGTGTGTTTACATGGGGAAAAGAGGCAAAAGAAAAGAAATGAGGAAGAAGATGACAATGACTTTTCTCAAGACTTTCGGAAAGATCTCTCCTTGAAAGCTTTCTGCAGACTTTTCTGAAATTTTTCCTCTTTTAATATGTCTAAAAACATTGCTTGGTTCTTTGACCCTTTGTTTTACTCCCTTTTTATACTTCAGTTAGTTATTGGCATTGTCCCTCTATACCTCATTACTATGCATAGCAAAGATATAGTGGTAGAAACTTGCACTATCTGTTTTCTTTTGTTGTATTCACTACATAAAATATCAGACCACAAATTTATGAAAATGTTCATTTACAACGATTGCCAGAAAGTCTTCTACCCTAACTTCCTGCTTTCCCAACAGCTGGATTGCCTAGCAATTAGCAGTGGGATTGCTGCTGGCACTAGGTCATGGGCTAATTGTGGCTTTATCCAGCCAAATCTTGGAAACCTTCAAGGGCAGGGGTGCTGTGAGCTCTCCGGAGAGCCTGCTTCAATGTTACACTGCTCTTGTAGTAAAAAAGGCTTTCTCCCTTATGCCTAGTCTGACAGTCTACAGCCAAAATTGACAGTTTTCCCTCTTGTCATTTGATCAGGCACTACCAAGAAGAGTTTGGCTCTTATCTTCATAACTACCATTGAAATAATTTTAGGCAGGTAAGATGTCACCACCAACTTCCTTTTCACAACACTGAACAGGCCCAGCTCTATCTCCAGCTAGTCACAAAAGTGTGCTGTCACCAAACTGGTGTCTAATGGCATTGCCTTCCTTCCTCCAAAGCGTTTTAGCTTAGCTGTGTAGCTTTCTACATGGGTCAGCTTTGGTTGATGTAACTCTTCCATTTCCCCTTTATGTTCCCCACTCTCCTTTTTCCCACATAGGAAAGGGAAGGAAACTTACTTGGCAACATCTGAGAGTTCAGGTCTTTTTACTTTTTTAAAAAGTAAGGTAGAAATGATAAAATTGTGTAAACAAGCTATTCTGACTTTGGAGGACTTACGACCGTTGACTGTTCAGGACTTGAGATCTGACTTCTTACATCCAATAATATTCAAGAACCCAATTTTGAGTGTGAGTCAGTTTTAATAAGTATCAGAGCTATAAGCAGTAGCAAATGTTTTAAGTGAGCAAGACACATTGTACTGACATAAGCTACTTTTAGGCATCTTTTGAAACTGTAGTGCAGGCTAAGTTTTCCCTGAATAAGGGGAGTTACTTGCCCAGGTAGTGTGGGTTATATCTGTCTGAATGCAAAGTGCTGAAAGGCTTTAGGTGGTGAATTTTTTTTTAATCTGTTATGCCCATTTTAGATATGGTTCATGAATGGTTCCTTGTGGGAAGGAAGAAGGAGAGAAAACTAAATAGATTCAGCAGGTCTCTTGATATCTAGTAGAATAAGGTCCAGTTAATAGGAAGATGGTAAGTCTAATGTATCTGAAATTAAGTATCTGTCTTTTTGTTTTCTGGAGTGTATCTGGGAGAAGAAAAATGTTGGAGTGTAATCCCATGCTTCTATGTGCCTTGACATTTGTGGATCAATCCAGTAGTGCTACCATATGCTTGCTTTTTCAAGTATCTTCATGCACAGTTGTTTGCCCCTTCATGCTATCCAGTGGTTTAACTGGGTAATGCAGTTCACTTTTGAAGTCTGTTCTCAGCAGAGAAAGAGATTAAATCATATCTATTGTGCCATTCTTAGTGGGGATGTTGCAGGTATAATTTGGTGGTGAATAAGAAGCTTAAAAGTTTAATTTTTTTTAAACATCAAACTAGAGATCCAGCTTAGAAATATAATCTGAAAAATAGATGAGGTTCACATTCTGGAGCTGAAATGAGGTACCTATGCTGCTATGGTAGCAGAATGAGTAGTTTTCTCTCTCATCCAAGCCTTTATAGCTTTTGGTGACTTTAAAGGCAATGGTAGCCACTTTCGCTTCTGAAGTTTAGGTCTCCATGTTTTTCCTTCCCATTTGAAAGTGGACTCAAGCAGTGTATTATTGAAAGTCCTTTTTACAGACAGAAGGGCACAGTTTTGATGTTCTCAGGTGAAGGAATCAGCAGACATACCAATGTTTCCTGTTTGTGGTGGTAAGATTTCTGTTGAAATGTGCACAGCTCTGGCATGGATACATACTCAGTGAGAACTGAAGGGGTCCTTTCCCTGCTGTGCTGCTGAGAGCGACAGCAAATGTTTCTGAGGTTAGCCACGTGTGGTTGTTGTTTTTTAAGAGACTGACATGGGGAAGCAGGTTTACAAACTGTAACTTGCCCAGATATCCTGGTTTTTGAGATGGTGTTCTCATTTGGAGATGCATTGGTGTAGCAGACGTGGACACACACTTCTCAGGTACGTGCTGTAAAGGCACGGCAGTGGGAGCACTCGCTAGATGGGCAGTAGTGGCTGGGTGTATTGAATCACTGCTAGAGCCACTGACAGTGTCTTAGGAGGTCCTTGTCAAAGTGGTGATAAAGTTCCAACCTTTCTAGGTGTGTTGAGATATGGTATGTTTAATATCTGTGTAAGGGCTATAGAGCAGGGCTTTTTTGATTACTTTGTTAGAGGCAAAAATTGAGGACAAGTTGAAAGCACTGCCAAAACCATGACCATGAGGAAAGAGCATTGCTTCCTACTGTACAAGTATATGTGCATTTCCCTTTCCTTCTCCAGCAGCATGAGATGGGGATAGGTGGAATGTGGTTTTGGATCCTCCAGGTCTACCTTGCCCCACCATGGACATGCCTTTGTGCTATCAGCGTCCCTCCACCAACATATACCCATGCTGCTTCCTCTTGCCTTTCCATTATGGACAGTTCTGAGACCCAGCATCACTTTTCTGTTTTGCTTCCAAACATTACTATAAAAGCTCATTAACTGTGCTCTGTTTCTTGATCCTTCTTTCTGTCCTTCCACTCTGGTACTGATAATCTTCTCCGTCCTCTGAGCCCCGCTGTGGAGTTACAAGCTCAATGTTTTGAGTCTCCGGGCATTCTTTTCCCCTTCCTTCTCCTGCCTTTGTACCAGGTGCCAAACTGAGGAGCTTTAACTATAAAATCCCTGTCTTGGGTTCTGTGCCTCCTTCCCAAGCAAATGTTGGGGGTTTACTACAGAGAAGCAACAGTGCAGCATCTTCTATTAAACAACTGGAATGAAGTTCTGTACTTGTAAGGCAAATTGCAGGAATGGCTTTTCAACCCTACCCTTGCAAGAGTGGTTTTTCTGGGGCTGCAGCTAGTGATGTTGACTGCCAGCAGACAACTGAACTATGAACAAATATGACTCATGGGTTATCTGATTAAAAAGTTTTTGATCTTATATTGTGATCCAATTGTGATCTTAGAACTGAAAATAAGGCTGCCTTAAGCTAGAATTCAGTGTACAGGCTATCTGATTTCCAGTTACTTTAGATCCTTGATGGATCTGTAAGTTAATCTTGAAAGCATTCCCTGCTTAACATGAGTTTTCCTGTCTGCAGAGTGTTGTACCATATTATGTGGCAACAAAAATGTCCAAAATCCGCAAGCCGACCCTCGATAAGCCCAGTCCTGAAACGTATGTCAGAGCTGCCTTGGGCACGGTGGGCCTGCAGTCCCAGACCAACGGGTACCTACCTCATGCACTCATGGTAAGTCACCTTGGAAAATGTAAGGATCTGAAATGTCCTTTGTGTTTCTTATGGAAAATTAGTACAGGTTATAAAATGCTGAGACCTCACCCCCTCCCTTTTTTTTTAATTGCGTTTGTCTTTTTGGTTTTTTTTTTAGGGATGGTTCATCTCTCTTCTACCTACGTCTACTGTCATTAACATAGTCATGAAAACAAACAAACAAATCCGGGCTCGTTATCTTAAAAAAATGAAGGAGAAGTAAGTAGGAAGCAACTTGATCTTGAGAACCTGGGACTCCTGTGGGTTCCATACCGTGCTGCAGCATCAAGTAGACCTAATGTTTTAAACATCTCCAATCGTAGGTGTGCTTTCTAACAAGCAAAACAGTCTTGTTTTGAGGATACAGGTGAAACAAGACTGTTGACTTCTAATATTGATTGAAAAATAGGCTTTATTTGTTTATAGATATTATGAGGGGGGAAGTGCTTTGAACTAAAATTGCACTGTGCTTTAAGAAATACTTTCATGGGCTTGATCAGACATCACGTTGTTGAGGAACATCTTGGTTATATAGTGTCTATCATATCTATTATTGTGCTCCTGGGTGAAAGGCAGAAAAAAGTAGTTCTCATATATTCCCAGACAGGTGGGCAGGAGAGGAAAGGGAACATTATATTTAAAAAGGTAACCTAGCACTATTTCCAGAGTACTGACCTCTTGAAGCTCAGGTTTTGGATACTTGCAAGGATTCTGCACTGTCAGCCAGCTCATGTGTGCTCCCCTGCTTACATGGTCCAGTGTGATTTTTTTGGTTGTGAACTTGAGGGAAATGGGCCAAAAACCAAAATAAGTGTAATAGCTCATCTATAAATATATACATAAAGTAACATTGCGGGAAGCATTTAAAGTCTTGGGTCTCTGAATATGGATTCTAACTTTTCAGTAATATGTAATCTTCATGATTTGTAATAACATTTTTAAGAGTTCAGTGCCTGCTCTTTGTAATAGGTGGTGATAACACAATGTAGATAAATGTCACAAGTTACATGTTACGTGCTGGTTGCTATGTAAAAGATTATGGGTACTTTAAATGCAGAGCTTGAAATGAGTTACTCTCCTTGTTAGCAACGGTGGTTAAATTCTTTTTGAAGTTATGTATCAGTCTGTCTTTTTGGTGAGGTCCTTTGAAATGTGAATCCTGAATATTTAGACAGCTTTAAAAATGAGAATGAGGAAATGTCTTAAAAAGTAGAACAATTTTAATTTAATTGCATTAAAATTAACTGATTTGTTTCATGGTTCTGTTCCAAAGTGGAATGCTCCAGTGAGGCTCAAGTTACCTAACTCCTGGACACAGGGATCAGAGTACATGAGAAGTCTGCACTGCTGTTGTCTGTATTTACCTACTCTTTATTTAAAGATTTTGGTCTCTAACATTCCTTTTTATAAACATAAAATGTATAAAACTTGCAAGGCAAATGAAACTGCAAGCAGCTACCACTGTTTTCTGTGGTGACTTCCTGTAGTTGAAGACGGGAGGTTTTTTTTCTGTCCTTCAAAGAATTATTTCAAGCTCTGATTTTGAAGTAAGATGTGTTGCACTGAAACATGATTTGGGGCTAACATTTCTGTACATTGAAAAAACCTGAATACCGATGCAATGGTGCTGATCAAATCTGAGATGCAGATCCTATCCCATAGTTTTCTTAATTTTTTGGAACAGGGATGGTGAAGTTGGTGGAATTAGTTCTCTAAGAGCACATGATTTGGTTTGCTCTGGATCTGATGTGAAAGCATTGGAGTAAAAAATCTGTATGTTTTTGACTTTGTAAAACAAATAAAATGGAAATTACTCTTGAGTCTTTATTGTGTTAGGTTTTTCTTGTAAAAATGTTTGCCTGTACATTCATGTGTCTAACTGTCCTTTACTATGAGTAATAACAGTGAAAATTACTGTACTTTCACATGCCAAAACCAATGCTTTTATTAATCTGTTTTCCTGGCTGTTATCTACCCCTTATCTGGGGTGCTTTAGGCACAGCTTCTCTGGCCAGTTGAGGTAGGTGACTCTCCTGTTCTGCTCTGCTCTGCATTGGTGTGGCCTCACCTTGAATATTTTGTGTGCAGTTTTGAGTGCCACAATATAAGAAAGATATAAAGCTATTGAAGATTGTCCAAAGGACGACTGTGAAGATGCTGAAG
Organism: Edolisoma coerulescens; assembly: GCA_013397115.1. Lineage (NCBI taxonomy): Eukaryota > Metazoa > Chordata > Aves > Passeriformes > Campephagidae > Edolisoma > Edolisoma coerulescens. The sequence continues at coordinate 566,834 of VWZW01000551.1, read as the reverse complement.
GGCCTGGAGGAGAAGCCTTATGAAGAGCAGTTGAGGTGACTTGGTTTGTTCAGCCTGGAGGAGACTGAGGGGAGACCTCATCGTGTTTTACAGCTTCCTCACAAGGGCAAGTGGAGTAGCAGACACTGCTCTCTGTGGTGACCAGTGACAGGAAGCGAGGGAACAGCATGAGACTGAGTCAGGGGAGGTTTGGGTTGGATGTTAGGAAAAAGTTCTTCACCCAGAGGGTGTTTGGGCACTGGAACAAGCTCCCCAGGGAAGTAATCATGGCACCAAGCCTGACAGAGTTCAGGAAGTGTTTGGCTGACACTCTCAAAAAGCACATGGTGCGATTTTTGGGGCTGTCCTGTGCAAGGCCAGGAGTTGAACTTAAGATGATCCTTGTGTATCCCTTCCACAGGGATATTCTATGATTTTAGAGTGCTGATACTTTAAAATCAGTGGAACACAAATTTTATTAGCACTGTTAAGCTATTAATAAATAATTATTTCTAAATAACAATTTTCTAACTTTTGAAGGTGTTCGGAAAGGTATGGCAGAGGAAATAGTATGCACATCCAACTGGCACAGAAGGAGGGGTGTCCAGGTAAGGAGGTTCTCAGAGCTCGTGGTCTCCATGTGATGGCAGCCTGCAGGTTGGGTTCCCGCTCTCATCCTTCCTCTGAGGTCTTCTATTTTCCAAGCTGCAGCAGAGAATCACTAACCTAATTTTTTACCTAAATTTTATTTATACTTTAACCTAAATTGCCTCGACTTTGATTTTGAATGTCTGTTCACCTCGGTGATTGAGGTAATAATTATTTAATAGCTGCCCACGTCCTTGGGACTATCTTGGACACCTGACAGAAAACAGGAGGGGGTTGGTGGCATCAATCTCGTCCCTTTGTACCGCTGCTTCCAAGGATGTTTCTGTTTCCGGCGCCGTGCAACACCTGGAGTGCACTCTGGCTCCCCTGTTGGAAAGGGACAGGCAGGCTGGGGGGCGGGCCGGGCGCTGCTGGCTTCCGAGGCACGGGGCGCCTTTAACCGAGGCTCTGCCGTGCGTGCGCGGCCGGCGGGCGGAGCCGCGGCCCCACAGCCGGGCCCAGGCGCAGGCCCGGCGCGGCGGCGGGCGGG